>JAXGGS010451374.1:0-11771 GCA_035585475.1 Armandia brevis
ATGATTGTTATTGACCTATGACCTTTTGAAAAGTTTGACCTACAGGAGGTCAAAGATAGAATTCCCATCAATGCAGTAAGATAGATCTGTTGAATCATATTGAAATTGTGTTTCAGTTAAGAGGCACACCACAGTAAGGTTGTACTTGAATTTGGTATCTCTGTGAATGATTGTTATTGACCTATGACCTTTTGAAATGTTTGACCTACAGGAGGTCAAAGATAGAATTCCCGTCAATGCAGTCAGATAGATCTCGTGAATCAGGTTGAAATTGAGTTTCAGTGTAGAAGCACACCACTGAAAGGTTGTGCTCTTACTTAGTATTTCTACGAATGATTGTTATTGACATATGACCTTTTGAAAAGTTCCACCTACAGGAGGTCAAAGATAGAATTTCCATCAATGCAGTTAGATAGATCTCTTGAATCAGGTTGAAATTGTGTTTTAGTGTAGAGGCACACCACAGTAAGGTTGTACTTGAATTTGGTATCTCTGCGAATGATTGTTATTGACCTATGACATCTCCCGGAGATTCTCTGCTTTTCCAAGCCTTCGATGAAAGTTGGAAAGAAATTTGTGAATGGCTAATTGGCATGGCCGAGACTTTAGAACTTGATTTAAATTCATCCAGGCATAGGTCATCCATTTTGGCCTTATCATATGAGAAATGGGGTAGTTGCATGGTCAAGAGTCCTTTCTATTGGAGCAAAGTTCCATCCTGGAATAGATGAGAAGCCTTTGAGCAGATACATGCGCACGGGGAATGCGATAACTGAATATATGATTGACAATAAAGATTCAACTACAAAACATGATATGTCGTGTGCTGTATTACAAACTTGCATCGAAAATAAAGTGGCTATGCTTACTTTGTTAAATAATGGTGCTGATGTTAACACCAAATATTTCGGCGAGCCTGTGCTGAATTTTGCATGTAAATATAGCTCAGTAGACATAGTGTCCACACTTCTCGCTGGTGGCGCTGATGTCAATGCTGTCTGTCCTATAACAGGTAAAACAGCTTTGCTCATAGCATGTGAAACAGGTGAAATTAATTTGGTGGAAGACATTTTAAGATATGATGTGGACATAAACTATGCTGACAACAACCGTTTCAATGCTGTCACAATTGCACTGACGAAAGATTTTCCACACGTTGCTGATCTCCTTGTTGCCAATTGTGGGACTATTTTTCAATTCAGAGAAGAGAACCATGTGGGAAAATGGGAACAAATTGTAAACAAAAATCGAAATCATTTGATTATATTCGCAGTTTTTCACAAACTCAGTCTAGACCTATTTATGATGCTCAATATTCTTGGCAAAGCAGCCATAACATCGCTTCTCCCGGACACTTATAAAGTTCTTGCGCTCGTTGATATCCCTGTAGAAGAGGTCTATTCGCATGTGCATCTGCTTTGATCAGATTAGTCAGGTTTGCAAAACGTGTGTCGTTGCTTCACATTCTCACTTTTGACGACGAGACGTATACGATTTTGACCGATTAATAGCAGCTGGAGCAGATGTGAACGCTGTGACATCGACAGGTTTTTCTGTCCTGCATGCAGCGTGCTATGCGGGCGATGAAGAATATGTGACATATCTGGTTAGTAAAGGGGCTGATGTGAATGTTCGAACTAACCCACCGTCAGATATAGGTTTACTAGATGTTATTATGATGCATAAGGACACTGAGAAGCGAACAGAACTATTATCGCCTTTGATGGAGGCAGGTTTGAGCATTCAGACTACTGTTGAAAACATTCCCCCAAATGCAATGTTTATTGATCACGATGATTTAAATTTAGTTCATTATGGAACGTATTCTACATTTATAGGATTTTCAATTCTAAGTCTTATTTCCATTGGATTGATTGATTCAGATCAACTCGAAAACCCAGCGTTTTCCTCCCTCATCACAGCAGAAATGGCTGAGGCTAAAGACGAACATGGCCTTCACGCCCTGCACTATTCCGTTGCTGTCAAAAATTGTTTGATAGGTTCTGATAAATATTTGATAGGTTTACAAAACTTTAATTTATCGTCAGGTGATTTGCCCCCCTTCGCATTGGCTTTAATTCTGAAACAACACGAAGTTATATTACTAATGTTGTTAGCTGGGTTAAATCTGTTTGCTAAATTAAGTGATTTGGTTTCCTGACTTAGATAAAACCTGTTCCTGTCATAACAATTACAAAAACATACCGACATGCTGTTCTTGCCTCATGATCACAAGCAAAAGAACAACATGCAGCATTAGTTTGGTTTATATGAAAGAGTTCACATAAGCTGATTTAGTGGCATGTGGATAGTTTGAGAATTATAATGCGCCCATCGCACACACACACTAATACTTCACATGCAGAGAGACTTTTCCAAAATGGCGTTTAATTCCTGTCGATTGGCATTATGGATCGGAAATGAAATGTTTATAAAATGCGCACTCAATCATTGTCACAACAAACTTGCCCAATATTGCACAAGTTTGGATGTTTTTCGGGCGTGTTCTCATCAAATGTCGGACGATGTTGTTTTTCGCTTAAGTGAGATGGTCAGTCCTTTTAATACACATCACATCACTCAATCTGAAATAATATCATGCTTGAACGTGTCAGTTAAATCGGATAAGATGCATCCTTTTCGTTCAAATCCTTTGTTGTTAGTGTCAGAAGGATTCACTTACCACTGGGTTATGCTGCTGCAAGTACTTGGTAGACTCATGCAATTGAACAAAAATATATATAGGAATGTATGTAAAGCATCTGCTCACTTAAAAGACTGTCATGGACAAACTATTCTCCTTGTGGCCATTGCACTAGGTTCCCCAATATATAGAGAATTAATAGAAGCTGGTGCAGAAATTAACACTAAAACTAAAGTTGGGTTAGGTATACTGGATTTCAACATTTCGAATCCAATGTGTGAACCGATTGATTTAAATTTCCTTATAAAGAGTAATTTAGATAAACATACACAAATCAATAAGGGCAAAGTTCTTGGTAACTGGATAGATAAACTGCATTCCAGTAAATTATTACTAAATCAAGCTTCTCCGCAACAGTTAGCTCATAATGGAAATACGGTGGTGCATCGTTTATTTCCTATGGAACCAGGCGATAGTCTCTTACATCTGGCTTGCAGAACGAATGATCTGCTTCTTGCGGAAATGTTGTTAGATAAAGGTGCTGACCCATTATTGGCAAACCAGGATGGTATGTGTCCAATCCACTATGCCTGTGAGCTAGGCAAAGTTAAAATTCTAAATAAGCTGTTAACCAAACATGGGGACTCTCTGATAGACGATCTCTCAGTGATGATAGCTGTTATTTCTGAGAATACTTGTGCTATTGAGTTATTTTGTGAGAGAGCTCGCGGAAATAAAACAGTGCGCAGAACTTTGTTGAAATTGTTGGTTTTGTATGATAGGATTTTCATTGAAAGCCATTTGATCAGATTATCGGTTTATAAACGTAATACAAATTCATCCAACTTCCCTCCTTGGTACTGGACAAAGTTTGCAGATATCAAGGTGGAGTTTTTGCGAACGTTGATTACGCCTGAAGTATATGTAGACAAGACAAATAACGATGGTTACACTATGCTGCACCTCGCTTGCATTCGCGGACATTTTGAACTATGCAAACATCTTTTAGGTAAAGGTGCTCGGGTTGATATTCCGCTTTTGCGATATACGCCATGCAGGGAGAAGAGAAATATCTCCATTCTTAATCTCTGGCTGATATCAAAGGATGACAATTTACTTTCCTTGCTGATTGATTATGGTGCCAATATCAATGATATACTTTATTATAGTTCTATATTTGTATCACAGGATTATCATTTTACAAACATACAAAATATGTTTTGCTCTGACTGCAAGTACGGCTCAATTCTGCACCACGTGTGCGAAAGTGTGTTCGGCAATGATATGGTTGATTTAGTAGAATACAAAGACAAATGGGGTGAGTTACTTAATCATGGGTCACCGGTAAATTCTATGGACGCTGAAGGCTTGACACCATTACATCATGCTATTGCCATGGGAACTAAATTCAGAGAGCCCATTCAAATGCTGCTTGAGAATCATGGGAATGCTAATGCGGTTGATATTATAGGACGGTCCGCTATTGATCTTGCCCTTCCATTTTTCAATGGAGACGTGTTAATACTTCTTCTTGAGTACAATGCAGACCCAAACAAAATGTGTGAAATATCAAACACGTTCTTAACTGAGTGTATAGGACAATCAGATAAACTTAGTTTGGAGGGTGATTCGATGGAAATAAGCATGACCATTTTACACTTATAATGCTATGGGTATATGGATACGGAATTCAACGATATATGGGATATTTTATTGACAAATGGGGTGAATTTCAACATCCGAAGCAGTACTGGTTTCACACCTTTCTACATAGCATGCCTGCATAGTAATGTGCAGGCATTCCAGAGATTGCTAGAGGCAACCGTGGATACTGCTTTGGAACCGATGAATGGCTTGTCTCAATTTGATTTGGTATTACTCTTTCAAAACGCAAGACTTATCAATTTGTTCACAGAAAGTAAGCCGTGCCACATCGAACTGAATCAGAGAACTACATTAGGACCAACATGCACATTATCTAGTTTGTCTACACATGAATATAACGATTCTAAATTGTTAGTGTCTGCTTATAATGTTGCTCGGGTATCGGAAAGGGTACCAGTTGCTTTACAGACTCTCATGGTTCAGTCATGCACAAATCAGATTGCTTTGAGTGTATTATATTTAAAGCTGCTGAAAATGGATGTGATGAAATTATTTCCCTTCTGAACAACTTTGACTGTTTAGTTGATAAGGGGGAGACTCCCTTATTTAAAGCAAGTAGATCTGGCCCTGTCAGCAGAGTGGGAATTCTTACTGTATTAAGTAGGCTTGATATCAGGAATAATCAGAATTACACCGCTCTTGAGGTCGCTTGCCTCTCTGATAGGAGAGAGGTAATAGACTTCTACATATGCAAAACGCAATGGGAATTAACATGCAAACAGTCTTTAGTTAATGATGATTTCATGTTGGAACTTATTGCTTCTGGAAGAATTTTAACAGTCTTGGAATTGTTACTTGTTCAGCAAAATACCTTCGGAACAATATACCCATCATGCTCTAACAGCTCGAACACACAAATCACTGAAGTTAATGCCAAAGACGAAGGCATAGATGTATATGTGGGTGGTGGTAAAACCTTACTGCATGTAACATCACGCCTTGGTCGGGACAGATTAGTTTTAGGATTGCTCGAGGGGGGCGCCTCAGTCAACATGACAGATGCGGATGGCCGCACAGCTTTACATCACGCATGTAAAGAGGGACATATCGATACAGCAGTCATTCTGCTCTGCCATGAAGCTGACAAACATGCAAGAGACGGTCAAGGGAAAGCACCACTGTGCTTCCCTGTATCAGATAAGATAAATAAAAGGCACACAAAATATCTTACTCAATTGTTAGATAATGCTCTCGACGACTTACTGCTGGATGCGGCCAAACATGGATCTCTAGACATGATTCGTTTTTGGACAAAATATAGAATCCCGCAAGATATTGAAATAGGGGGGAAATCTATCGCCCACATAGCTGCTGAACATGGTCAAATAGAAGTAGTTAAACTTGCATTAGAACTTGGCATAGATGTCAATGCTAAGACATGTCAGGGAGACACTCTGATAAAAACTGCATGCCTTAATGGTAATCTTGAACTGATATCTCTTCTCCTAGCCAAATGTGCACGTTTCCAGCCATATCAAAAACTCTTTATAATATTGAATGACCACTTAAACAAATATTTGTTATTAAGTGTCACACAGCTGTTAGTTGAACAGAATATGGAATGTGAAAATGACTTGGAAATGCTTTGTGGTACTCTTTATAGTCAAAAGCTAATTTTTCGACCAAATGTACTAATATTGTATTGTGAATTCGGAGGGAGAGTCCCTATTGATATCATTACTTTTCCAGATTTTTTGTATATGCTTAGAGCTGGGTTTGTGGAGACGCCATTATTTGATGATCTATTAGACGAGTTAAAATCTAGTGATTCGCCAGATTTGATTATAAGCATTCTTTACCATTTTAATCCATTGATTATTAATGCATCAAGAATTTGCAATCAGTCAGATGATGCTGTCTCAAAGTATTTTGATCGAAACGTTGTGAGCCAGATATATCAAAATTGAGCCCACTTTGGTTCAATTCACAGTTTGTAAAATATTAAATGTAGTAAAAGTTGGCAGTGTAAAATATTCAATACTTCCCAGTATTGAAATGTTGGGACGATATTTACCATCAATGTATATTGATACATTGAGGCACAAAGATTCCTTTAGCGATTTAGATGTGTGCAGTGATGATTACAGGCTGGGCAAGCAAGTAGCCGCAAATATCGTTAGTTTCCAATCGATTCATCCAAAAGGGCCCATGCTCCCTCCAAAACAATCCACTGGGGAATCGCATGCCAACTGTTCATATCAGAACTTAAATTATCTTCAGAACTCGGCTCAATTATGTGATGACAACAAGAATGAACTCAGGAATAGCCGGACAAATGAATCCAGTGTTGGCCAATGTCGTTGAATGTAGTGAGAGCATTGGTGACGCATCTGATAGTGCAAGTGATTTATCCGGTAGTGACATCAGTGATGATGCCCATATTGAGACATTTGATGATACAAGCCAAGGAATATATGATATTGAAATCAGTAAACATGTTATACTCATTAGTAAATTGTATTGCGATGATCGACAATACACTCCTGTCCTTGAAATATCCTTTACGATACATGGAAAATACCTGAATTCACATCAAGTTGTATCTTTAGATCAATCGACCATAGACTCCTGCATGAGATCTATAGACAGCCGTATTGCTGTATCTTTTAATGATAAGGACGTTTCTTTAGTCATCAAAGAAGCAATTCGAGGTCTCGTGGTGTATGTTCAAGATAAGGTTCATCAGAGGTCTGGCATTGAGTTTGAAACTGATCCAGTTTTAATGGGAAGCGTTTCACATGATTTGAAAACTGGATGCGCCGATGAATTTGATTTTTTGTTCTGCATGAGACAATCTATAAACATGATTTTAAGAAAAACTCCAGTGGAGACTCAGATATATATGAACCAGATAGCCATCTGGATGCTCCTGTTTTAGCTGTAAAGTCCCATTTGAGTGCTATACTTCAAGACATGTCTCAATCGTCACTTAAACGCCCCGAGAATCCACAAAATGGCGGCGTATACATAATGAGCTACTACACATATACCAGAGGTACAGCAGTATGTGTGAAACTTGGTTATTTATGCAGCGAAAGTCATTTGCATATAATTAACGTCGATATGACACCTGCAATTCTGTTGAATTCAACCTTTAATCAGGTATCAAACATTTCAGAATTAATGATTTCACCACCTTTCCTTGAGCTGAGTGATTCCATTAAATCGTCCACAGCTGTTTTAGTTCTAGGCAACACCGGTAATGGCAATCAGTGGAAACATACGACTGTAACAATAAATAAACACCTGTATACAGCTCTAGATAACTGTAGTATAGATGTGAAACCTGTGGTTCGACTGGTTAAATATATTCGGGACTTAATGTTTGTGAACATAGTGAAATTTGTAGACGAACACCCCGTAGGACTTCCAGGTAATTTCAAGAATAGTCCAATCATTTCATCCTATGTCATTCAAAATTTGGTTTGGCGATAGGCAACAACATATCCAAATCAGAAAGACTGGTTAAACGAAGGAATGACTTACCGTATGATATCGATTTGCCAACAAATGTTAAAAGATGATTGCTTAGAAATATGTACTGGAAAGCAGCTCCCAATTTTGCATATTCCACCACAGGATTTATCACTCGTCAGAATGTGGGTTGATCAGGATTTACAATTTATAGTTAACATTCTCAAAAAACTGTTGAAATGTTTCAAAATTCCTTCGGCTTCACAAATTGCATTTCTTGTTAAACAGCATAGTGAAGTAGTAAATAAGTCAGGCCAAATACTGGTTATAAAAGGAGAATTGGAGCTGTATGTTGAGCGAGAACATAATTTAATCTACGAGCAGGCAGAGCTCCGTCAGAGGCTGGAGTTGCAGCCACATCAATATATTTATTATATTCCTGAAGTAGCTGCATCATTATTAGGGATGCCTGTTATTTATCATATTGTAGGGAAGTGTTGTCAGGGCTTACAAGTACGGTGCTCGGTTATAGAAATTTGATAATAAAGTATCATATTCCTAATATCATGGATTTATTTTGTAAAGAATGACTGATTACATAAATATTTCCCATGTTAGTATCATTCTTTATTTGTTCAAAGTTTTGCTAGAAACGGTTACCATTAAATATTTAGATACTTTGTTATAGCCGACTGTAAAATCGGGCTGAATTGTAGCTCTAATGATGTTTAATGTAAACCTATTTGTTAACTATTTCATATGTGATAGTAATTCCCTTATTGGCTTAGCTACAAGCTAGCTATAGAGTAGCATGAGTTTTCAGGAGTTGCAGCTGTATTATTTATGTTTTAATCAATTGTCTGACAATTGTGCGGTTTGGTTTGTACAAAGTGTTAAGCATAATGTGAGCGCTCCTCAGGTTTTTATTGTTTACTTGTATAGCTCATTATTTGTCCCACAACTCATATTTCCATCACAAAATATCCACCTTTGTTATATTTTTTTATGTTAATGTGCCAATTAAAATATAAAGATTTGTTCAATATAACGTTCAATTCATCCTACAGCCTCTATACCAATACCAGTTGTTACGCTGTATAAGAAATAATTGTTAAAGCTACCTGAAAAGCAAACAGTAAATACATGATGCATGGCAACATTTCCTGTACTGGAATGGACTTATTACCAGATTCGCCCGTTGTCAAACTGATATGTATAAGTTTTGAAAGAAGATATGTTTTCTACGCAATGCAGTAGGGCGATTATAACGATGATAAACAGGAATGAAGTGAATAAATCTATATAGAAATCTCCGGATTCGCTCTGATATTGTTTATTGTAGAATATCGCACGTTTCACTGGCAAGCACGAACAGTTGAACTCTGAAGTAGAATTAAAGATAGAAACTATATTCAACTGTACTACATTCTGTACTAACAGACAGCTTTGCATGTGTATAGCGTACAAGTGAAGGATAGGTTCTACACACGAATTGATAATGTAACAACATTCTGACTTTAACTGGGTTTTTTTATTCAACATTACAACTTAACATCAGTACACCTCCTCATGCCAAGAACCAAGGTTACTTGTCTTAAGACTTAAGTACAGTACAGACACTTTCTTACCAGTGCTCCACCTTAGGGGTAAAACAATCCACCTTAATGGCCAAGCGTGCCAAGTGCATCAATAGCTTTTATCTATTAATTAGACTAAACATCCATCATATAGTAATTAATCCATCCTGTCCAATATTAATTACTCGAATGCAAACATAGGCTTAGTACTACTCCTATACAGAACTTATAACATACTGCTACTTACAGAGATTTCTGTAAAACATGTCCTAAAGTCCACAAGATACTACTCTACTATTGTATGCTACCTTATGGGCTTCTCAACTGATCAGCACAGTGTTATATATGTCAAACAATATGTCAACAACACTAACTCTTTACAACATTGTTGTGATTGATTTAAAAGATAAACACAGACACAGATCCCGCTCTGTGTGAATGGCCGCGTCCTAGTTTTCAGTTCCACGAATACCATGTCGGTCCTTGAAGAATTATGCGCTACACTTTCTGGCTGTGAGGAATAATTCTGTCAGGATGTTTTAGACTTCGGAGATTTGAAGATGATGCTGAACACGTTAGTGGAGCTGGGAGCCGAAGCGCTGATACAGCACGACATTGTCCCATTCTAGAGGGCCCACAGCCTTCATCTACTCCTATTGTTCTTAATTGGGTGGAAAATCATCTCAAATCACTTGTGTCCACAAACTTTAAACATATGTTCTGACCGCTTGAAACTTCAATATCAATACAGTATTAACACAAGCCGGTTCTGGGAGAATAATGCGCTACGCTGGCAACAGCGCGCCATCTACAAACATCCCACGCTAAGGCGGCGCTCCGAGATCTGGGCTGTAAAGTCGAGCTCAAGGAGCGCTGGACGGGAGAGGGGAAGGGCATCAAGTATTAATTAATCATTATTACAACCTTTGTATAACACTTGCTTTATTCTATATATCTGTGATAAGAATTGTAGTGTTAAATATTATTTTCCATGCATATGTATCTTTTTTAATTATAGCAATTGTATAACCTTTCCAGATATAGAATATTCAGCTTTAGTTACACATTTATTTGTAACGCCGAGAATATGAGCTAGTAAATTGATATCAAACTTCACTTGCATTGTTTATTTTATGGCGCATTGGTTTTGTGTGCATGTATATACATTATCTGCTGCAACTTCAAATTTATTAGTTTATTCTGAACTGAATTTAAGTCAAATTACATTGTATTTGTGCTGAAGGAATTAGAGCGCATCTGCAGGAGTTGCTGGGAGAGAACGAGTAATCTGTCCAACATACATTCTTCCGATTTAGAACTTTATGATTCTGATTTACTGCCCTTCAGATGTGAGGTGTTTGAAGCCATGGTTACACCGAAGTCTTGTCAGTTACCATAGTAACCAAGTTGTCAAGTCAACGTTTAATAGAAAGTAACAACGCATCAGATGCAAGCAAGTATTTTTATTTTCGCAATATTGTGAGCAGTAGAGATCTCTCCCGACTGAAAATGGGCACATTAATCAAATATGGGATTGCAAAGTTGTTGCAACAGTTCAAACTTTAATAATTGACGAGAATGAATATTTTGCCCACCATAATCACAAGGTTATTTACCGTACATTTCATTCCCTAAAGCACACGTTGTATTTCAAAACAGTTATCACGAATTCTGTAAAGCTCAATGATTGAAGAACCAGCTTGCGATTTTCAACAAATAATCGTATATAATCTTAACTAAGAAGCACAAATATTCCCACAAACCCATTGACAAAAAAGCGTACCCCTTAAGAAATCATCAGATTTTCATTTCCCCATTACACGCACCGTATATGGACAACAAAAACAAAATGAACCAACCATCAATAACATCCCTATGATATCTTACTAAAATTAAGTGTATTTTTAATTCCGTTTTGAGAAACATGATGTTTTATCAAAAATGATGTTTCAATAAAATCAGAGATAAAACCTTGATATAAAAGATGTCAAACACAAATTCAGAATAATGACTCAATCAATTTGTAACGGTAGCTCCTCAATTTTATATGGAAAACTGTCTTTAATGAGGTTGTCAAAAACGGATAAATATTGTAAGCTGTAGAAAAGGTTTAAGAAATGGTAAGTTGCGAGTATTATGGAAGTCTGGAAAGGCTAGTGTCATGCAGTTAATTACATGCTGAGTTCCCGGTATTTCAAGTTGATAAAGTGGTAAAATTTAAAACAAATGCCCGTTTGTTTCAATACCAATTACTACAGTTTTTTTTTAATTACCCGTCCTCGTGTGATTCAAAATAGACCCAAAATCTTGGTACGACATATTTCTTCCATGAACGAATATTTGAAGAGGTCCTAGAACAGAAATTAACATTTGCCCCCACTAACAACAAGCAATATTCATATATTATGTACATTAATACATGACCACATTGACTTTATCAAAGCTGGATTATCAACAAGACTAGCCACACG
>JAXGGS010451485.1:0-11766 GCA_035585475.1 Armandia brevis
AGGTACAGGAACAACAGACACAAATACAGGAGCAACAGATACAGATACAGGAGCTGCGACAACAGATACAGAAACAGAAGCTGCGACAACAGATACAGAAACAGGAGCTGCGACAACAGATACAGAAACAGGAGCTGCGACAACATATACAGAAACAGGAGCTGCAACAACATATGCAGAAACAGGAACAACATATACAGATACAAGAGTTTTAAGAGATGCTGATACAATACCAACAGCTATAAAGAAGTCCAGGTATCCCGCAAGCCCAGACTGTGAACAGCCATGCGGTACAGGTGGCTGAGTCTAACTCCAAGCTGACTCCGATCGTTCGTGAGTACCACAACACTGATAATATCAAGTTATTTGTAAAATAACGTTGTTATATTATGAAGAACGCCCCCCGGGGGCTAGTAGTATGCTTAGCATACTACTATGACGCCGCACCTGGTGACTCACCTAATGAGCACAGGTGCGCGCAGGTATTGCGTCAGGCTGACACTCGTGAAATTTGGTCAGCCGGTAGCAGTTTGTTTCTTTGTTTGTCCACATTTTTAAAAAATTGTGGTTTATTTGTTTGTTTAGTACGACCTTTTTTAGCACCAATAATATCAAGAAGTAATCATGGATCAGGACGGTAGTGTCCACAACAATGCCCCCATGCCCAAGGGCAGCGGAATTAGTTTTGTTGACCGCGGTGACGGTGAGGGTGGCGCGGGAGGAGACTCTCAATCTGAGGACTTGCATTCAGATGTGCTGCGGGTAGCACCCGCTTGGCTGAAGGATCATTTGGTAGTGATTCAGTCTGTCAAGGAGCAGAACGAAGCCTTGAAGAAGGAGGTGGAGAAGCTTCACACCCAGGTGAAGTACCCTGAGAAGCCACATGAATGGAAGAAGACGGGGCTTAAACATCAGTTTGAGCTGAATGAGAAGGTGATGCATTTCGCAATGCAGGCACGTGCGGCGGTGCTGGCGGGTCAGGACGGTGACGTTTTGGATGCTATAGAGCACATTCAGGACAAGTTGACCGAGCGCCAGAAGCGTTTGAAGATTGCTGATAAGTACACTGGCGGTTGGGAAACCGTCAATGCTTACCTGGACGATCCGTTGGCAGATGACGAGGATGATGCAAAGCGCATCAAGAAGGCGGACAAGGAGGCGAATGACCGCATCCAGAAGCGTCAGGGGGAGAAGCGTCAGCGTGGAAAATCCCAGGGACAAGGCGGTGGTAAAAGCGGCAATCAGCAGGGTAACCGTGGTGGTTACAGGTATCAGGGCGGTTTTTGGAACCGTAACCCTTGGGTACAGGCGTCTCCCGTGCCGGACCGTAGGCAGCCGGGGCCGTATGATGTGTGCTATAAGTGCGGCAAGTTGGGCCACTTTGCATACAGCTGTTCCGAGGCAGCTAATCCACAAGTCACCGGGAAGCCGATTGGGGTGAGTTTTTACACTTTGTTATGTTGTATTATAAAATTAATATGTGGTGGTTTTTGGCCAATCAGAGAGCGTGTTCTCTGTTTGCTGCTTTCTGAAAGCACATGTGCGCGGGTCAGTGGGCCGCTTGTGTTGCGCATGAATGCGACACATGCTTTCCTATGGGGCCGCCCCATGAAACCTCGTGGTGGTAGGGGGCCGCGTGGCCTAATGCGCATGCGCAGTAGCAGTCTTGCACGTTTTTCTGCAGACAGGGTGAAAATTCTTCTCGGATTTAGTTTGCTTTTTGCGGCGAAAATAGTGATTGATACGCGTTGGAGAATGGCACAAGCTAGAGAGGGGATGTCAGGGAGCAGCAGCAAACCGGTTTTGGCAGCTTCCCTCAGTGAGTACCAGCGTGAACGGTCAGATTTCTCGGTAACAAATCGTTTGTGCACACATGTCGAAATCGCACGTGAGCGTGGTTTTTCGCAATTTGTATTGCGTGTTATGGAATTTGGCTACCAAATTGATTTTGTCACGGTGCCCCCCGGGGGTTGTTTTAAAAACAATCAGTCCGGAATTTGTTAGGGCTGAAATTGATGCATTGCTTGAAAAAGGAGCCGTTTCGGAGACTGACATTCCGCCCACGGTTGTTTTGCCACTCTCGGTGGCTGGTAATGAGGGTTCTGAACGTTTAGTTTTAGATTGTGGTTATATTAAACAATATATTCGTAAGGCAAAAATTGCCATGGAGGGTGTTGAATCATTACCACAGTATGCCCAAAAACGTTGTTATGCTATAAAATTTGATATCAAAAGTGGATATCATCACATTAGTATATGGCCTGAGCAGAGGCAATATCTTGGTTTTTCGTATACAGAATATCTTGGAAACCAGAGATATTTTTATTTTAATGTGCTACCATTTGGCTTATCTTCGGCCACATATATATTCACCAAAGTATTGAGACAGCACATAAAATATTGGCGATCCATGGGATTGCGTGTGATGATTTTTGTTGATGATGGCATTTGTGTACATTTAGACCCTGCTATACTGTTTGAGCAGGGGGAGCGCATTCAATTTGATTTAATTGAGTGTGGTTGGGTACCACATGCTCTGAAATGCCAGTGGATTCCGGTGCAGGTCATTGATTTCCTGGGGTACACCTGGGATTTTTTGCGTTTTATCGTGTACGCAAAAGCTGAGCGCTTGGCCAAGGTGATACACTTGTTTCAGTCATATGATAGTAGTAGGCTCGTGCATAGAAAATTCGCCGCTAGACTGGTGGGGGCGGTCATTTCGTTGGAATTTGTTCTAGGTGACGTGGTATTTCTTCGCACAAAGCGAATGCAAATGCAGATAGCTGTTGCGGAGCACTGGGATGCGCGTTTCTTTTTTAATGAGGCGGCGCAGGAGGAGGTGCGGTTTTGGTGTGATTATTTAGTACAGAATCACACATGTTCGTTGGAGCCTGCGGTGGCTACAGGAATTGTGTCGTTTTCGGACGCTAGTGGTACAGGGGCAGCTTCTGTCATCTCTCCGGGCAGAAATCAGCAGGAGATAATCACACAATATGATTTTACTCCAGAGCAGCGTGCTATGAGTAGTACATTCAGGGAGCTATATGCAGTGTATCATGCTTTGCAGCAGGTGGCACCATTGTTTATGCATAACAAGATTCAGTGGTATACTGACGCACAGAATGTGGTATACATTTTGAGGAAAGGTAGCATGAAGCCGCATATTTTGGATCTGGCATTAAAAATTCATTTCCTTTTGAATAAGTATTGCGTTCGGTTGTCTACTACTTGGGTTCCTAGATCTCAGAATGAAAGGGCAGATTTTTACAGTCGGGTTACGGACCGGGATGATTGGCAGGTGTTGCCTGCAACTTGTCAGTTTCTTATGCGTAAGTGGGTTCAATGTCCGGTAGACGGACACATACATGAAGCAATGTCGGGCAGAGGGGATTCTGGTGGTGCCTTTTTGGCAGTCGGCAATTTATTGGCCTTTGATTTTAGATCTTATGCATGAGGATCCATCACCGGTGGTAGATACGCAACAGTTGGGGAGTGTGTTCACTTATGGCAAAAACCGTGAAACTGTATTTGGTTCACCTAGCTGGTCTGGGGGAGCTTTTGCTTGTTACTTGCGATTCTAATAAGTATGACTGATAACATATTTATAGCTGAGATTAATATATACCTTTCTGAAGCGTGATATATCATAACATATACATATTTTTGTTTGCAGAAATAGTGAGCCAGCCAGCCTGGGCTGATTTCTACAACTTCACTAATCCAGAGCTGAATTGTTTGGTTGGCAAGATACCGTCGATATTTGCGGCGTCCAGAGCGGACAACACCATCAAAGCGTACGCTTACGCTTTTCAACGTTTTGAGAGATGGACGAACGTGTACATAGAGTTGCAGTCGTTTCCTGCCAGACCGAAGGATGTGGGACTTTACACGTTGGCGCTGTGGCAGCAGGGGAAGTCGAAGGCAGTTCTCAAGCAGTTCAAGGCAGCGGTGGCCTGGTTCCACACGTCGGCGGGTTACGATGACCCCACAAAGCACGCAATTTTTCTTGAACAGTATGAAGGTGTTAAGCGTCTTGCTTACACCCCGCACAACGCGAAGCGTCCGTTGATGCCGAGTGTTATAGAAGGTGTAGTTAAGTACCTCACGGATGCACAGGGAAACCTGAGGCTGGACAATCTGTCATTTATTACGTATCTGATTTTGTCTTTCCACGGCTTTATGCGTTATAGCGAGGCCCACATGATCAGAATTGAGCACATCACGTTTTTTCAGAATCACATTCAGATATATGTACCGGTTTCTAAAACCGATCAGTTAAGAGAGGGACGCACTGTCATCATCGCTCGGATGCAGTCCGATTATTGTCCTATGCGAGTGCTCAGGAAGTATTTGTACTGGGCGGGGATTGGTCAGCATCAGAGTTGTTACTTGTTCCGTCCGACCTACATTCCTAAGGGGAAGGGTCATCTCCACTTGAGGCCGGAAAACGTTCCTGTCAGCTACGATTTTTTGCGCACAAGGCTTAGGAAGTGCGTTGCGGGCGCAGGATACAATCCCGACGACTACGGTCTGCATAGCCCCCGCAAGGGGGGATGCACAGCGGCCACATGGGGTGGAGCCCCCGAGCGCGTCGTCATGCGTCAGGGTGGATGGAAGCGGATCCAGAACAAGGACGGGTACGTGGAGGAGAGGGATGCGGATCGAATGCAAGTGACGCACGCGATCCAGAAAAGTGTGGAGGATAGGATGGAGTAGACTTTGTTCTCTTTTGGAACAAATGTAGATACGTAACGGGGAGGGGAGATGTTCTCTTTTGGAACTTAGATTGTTAAGGAGCGCAACGAATGTTGTATTATGTTATAAGGACGTTCTATTTTGGAACCATTAGTTAAGACTGCCGATTTATACTACTCGTGTATACGCTCATCGGCTGTTACGAACTTTAAATGCAATAGCATTTATTCTTGTATTTTTCTGTAAAATCATGACACATTAACTCAGAGTTTAGATAAAACCTCGTTTTATGAATAACGTAATAATATAATATCAAGTTATTTGTAAAATAACGTTGTAATATTATGAAGAACACACAGGTGCGCGCAGGTATTGCGTCAGGCTGACACTCGTGAAATTCGGTCAGCCGGTAGCAGTTTGTTTCTTTGTTTGTCCACATTTTTAAACACAGGTGCTTTTCTTTCAGACACATTATTTGTCACTATAAGTTTATTGATTGTCAATAAAAGCGTCGTTATGGTCGTGCATCGTGTATACGCTCATCGGCTGTTACGAACTTTAAATGCAATAGCATTTATTCTTGTATTTTTCTGTAAAATCATGACACATTAACTCAGAGTTAAGATAAAACCTCGTTTTATGAATAACATAATAATATAACTATGGGTACTGATACACCTATGGATACAAACTGTGTGCCCTGAACCAAGAACAATATACAACAATAACATTGTGCATCGTTTTTTTTGAACATTTATTGTTGCATAGACGAATTACCGCTGTGATTTAGTAACAGCTCAGCAGACCTGAAATGTTCTCCAGAGGCGGCTGTAAAGCATGAGTTGTTCTAGAGAAGCCGGTGTAAAGCATGAGTTGTTCTATAGAAGCCGGTGTAAAGCAAGAGTTGTTCTAGAGAAGCCGGTGTAAAGCACTGCTCTTCGATCTTAACAACTACTGAAAGTAACGGGTCAGATTCCATTCAGGTAATATGCCAAATTGTGTTATTGATGAATTAGACCAGCGGACCAGATTAAGACTACTGTGATCTAACCATTAGTGTTAGTAGTTAATAAAATTAAGTGAACCAGATTTAGTTCTATTTTACTCAATATTGTTATAGAGTAATAAAACCAGATTCCATGCTTGTTACATATTTTTTATTTTAATCAATTAATACATTTAAGATTATATTCAGTCTATGTGATCTACCCATTAGTATTATTGATTTAATTTAACTTTTATGAAATCCTGAACCTGTACCGAATTGATGAGGAGAATCATCACTCATGTTCTATGAATAGAATATTTAGTCGGGAAAGTGAGAGGTGTGAACCCAGCAGACAGATGTAGATAGCGTAGATAGCGAATGCGTCACTGCACCTGTTCAGCCGGTTTAATCTCGATTATTAAAACTGTAAAGGTGGGTGACCTGAATCCAGATCAAAGATGACACTGTAAGATTGAATATCAGTTGTAACTTTTGCTTAAATCTACTTAAAAGGTTGTTATCTTACATGACTGTTTAAGCATAGACTTTTTTCTAATGTTAAGAACGGAAAAATAGTATCTAAATGAAATGGAAATTTGGGGTGACAGATGGTGCCATTCATTGCGCAGACTAATTTGGCTTTGTTATATTGATATAAAACATGTCGCCTCAGTATGAATATTTCTGCTATGAAATACTAGATACTATCAGCCTACCATCCAGGCATACATAACTATAAATATCAACGCTTATGTCTTACTATAAATAGATACATGAAAAGATTGGTGCTCTGGTTAGGGCATGTTAACGATTGTTTACTATAGCATAAACAATTTAGAATTGCATTTTATCCAAGCACAGACTTATGTTCCTGAGGTAAACATTGGCGAGCAATTGAAGTGATGACAAGAAGTTTGCTTGAATAAGTAGTATATAACAGCTTATATAATTATTGTGCCTTTTCTCCTTTTGAAATTACCATTGTAAAAGCTATGAATCCAATTTTTGAGAAAAACATGATTTATTGTGCAAATGTTTAAACCTAAACAGAGTATCATTTCATAACATATGAAGCAGAATAGACAAGATTGTATTGTTGACCATTATCGCCAATATTATTGTCATCATACATAATCATGTACACGCATATGTGTGGTATTAGCTATGAGATATGACGTAGGGCCATTTATGACATACTTAATGTTTCTCTGACATGCATGTCTGAGAAACCCCTCACAAATTATTAAAGTGAAAAGAACGCCCTCTAAAATAACAAAAGACCACCCCCACCAGCCCCTTCAGGTGAATTAGAAAGCAGAGAAACATCTAACTAAGTTTATGCAGCCTTCTGTAATGTTTGTATGATGTTGCATCCAGTTTTTAGTTTAGTTCCTTGTCAGTATTTCAGGACCTTTGGTTTTTGCTCCTTAACCTATTTTAGAACAAGGTTTCCGCATGTCTGTCCAATTGTCATTTTTGTCACATGTCATTTAAGAGAGAAAAAAAGTTCTACATCTTATACCGTTGATAAATGTTAAGAACTAGCACATCAGAACTTCATTGATCCGAGATGGTGTCAATTAATTTGCCCTTTAGTTCACGGTTAGGAGTTGTTTCTCAAATCTCTCCTCAAACCATGGTCCAGTTGGCTACTGGCAATTATTAACCAGCGACATGGAGATCTCTGTGAATGAGTAGGCTCCTGGGTAGCCAGGTGCCGAAGACCACATCATTCCCTCCAAGCTGTCGGCGTCTTCCTGTAGGTACAGACCGGTGGGGTTGTTGGGGTGGCATGATGCATACCACCACCCACCATGGTAACTTTCAGCACAATTCACACCATCAAGCTTATCATTGTCTCTGTCAAACGTAGAGAACATTTGACCATTCTGCATCGGATAAGCTGCTCCGCCAGTATCCATCAATCCATCTCCGCCCGTTGAGTTTGGGTGATAATCGTAGACGTCCAGTCTGTAGTTATCTGATTCCGGTCCCACGTAGATGTTACCGTAGTTTGTCTGCAGCTCGCCCAGATCCCATCCAGTCAGCTTTACCTGCAGCCCGTAACATCTAGTGGCAGTGAGCTTGTGCAGATACGACAAGCCAATCCAGTAGTTACCCGATTCCCAACCAAACCCTAATGTATCATATTTCCAGTTTCTCTTAAAATCAGTTGTGTCGTCGACTCTGTACAGCATGGGAATAGATTCCCTTGCATCTGCAACATGCAGAAATATATCAGTATTCAAGATGGTCAATTGGAGGAATCGAGATTGAAAAAGAATTGAACTAATCATATGCCTAGGGCTTATAGACATCATTACCTGTTCTCCTGAACATCGACCACGACCCAATTGGAAAGTCCCTGTGAGTCAAACTACCAGCTAGTTTGATACAACCAACACCGTCAGTGATAGTCCTAGTCCCGAAAAACTCACATCGTTCTATCACACACTCGACAGAGCATTCTCTCTTACTGATATAAACCCTTCCAGTGTACGGCTTGGCATATTCAGAGGCGTCATATACACCCAGACTGACGAATGATCCGACACTGGCCTCCCCGCTGGATATCATTATCACCATGAACATGACACAGAGAAAACGTTTGACTTCTCCTGAGTTGATCATGGTTCCCCTCACGCAAACGCTCTGATTCTATGCACGATGTCTGGTGATTATGAAATTGTTTCCGCTGCTGGTGCAGCTTTATAAGACAGAATATCTGGGTAGGTGGTCGATGGAATTACGAAAGGTAAGGCACCACAGGACAAACATGCTGCTGTTTGCTCTGGACTAATTTGGAATATATATCGAGTATAACTTATTTGCCTTATTTGTTGCAGCTGTGATATTCTCAGTGATTGTAACAGGGTTGGTGGGAGAGAAAGGGGTAGGGAGGATGGTTAAGTGGTCGTCAGAATTGTGAGAGCTGCAGAGGACAAATTCCATAATTTTCAAGCTAAGGCCATATGGGCCATATATAATAACCTTTAGTCGTGTTGTAAATATGTCTCTGATGAAGGGTGAAATATGTCTCCCTCACTACCTCACTGCATCATTAAATACTCATCTTACTATTTGATTCTATAGTTATGAATACGTCTACGAACTTATAAAAATCCCTATATGATATGTAGTAGCACAATCAATTAATAACCAAAAACTGTGGCGGTAGTCATGACAAAGATAGGTCAGATCATTTTCTCGTTATTCAAAATTAAACGAACTTTGAGACTAACAGAAAACACGTCTAGGCCTGCTGACGACCGGTATGATTTGTAATTAAATTGTCATCCAAAGGATATTATATATGATATATGTTATTTCGTTATTCAACAAACAGAGACATGTTGTGGGGGGACCTATATGTTAACACTTAGGTCAAGAATCAGTAAATGTAGTAAACAGCAGGGTCATATGAAGGTTAGAACCATACATCACCATATAGAGGATGACAGGAACGAGTACGACTTCTGCTAATTTCAAGATCAGGTTTTGCTCTCGAAGGCTAAAAAGGACGCAATGATTCTAGACCATCCACCTGGTGAGTAGGATTTTGTATTCTCTTCAGCGGTACCACATCGAATTATTGAGAAACTATAGGGAGTAACGATCAGCTTCTCCAAAATCTGGCAGTAATGCCAAGTAAATACGGGTCAATTATCATATGATTGATCTCAGTTTTTCCAAATATAGCCTATATGGTCAACTGAGGTCTATTGCCACACAGTCTAGAATTAAATTGATACATGACCTACATATGTGGCGACGCAGCTCACTCAATTAACCTATTTCCAACAATTCTCACTCGACTTGCCAACTATTCCCAACAAACAGGGCAATTGGAGACGAGGAAACATTTCTATAACCTAAATCTATAGAAATTGTTATGTCATGGATTCATATACGATGTACGTAATTTGTTTATGGCTATGTCATGAACTTATTACAAATACCTATAGATAAAATGTGTTCCTTGAAAAACGCTGCCTCGACTAGTTTAGCTTGGCTTATAATAAAGTTAGTGTATCATACAAAATACCATTGATAGTATGTAGATAATTCGATAATTTAGTAATTTTCATAACACAACACAAATTCTGTTTTACCATGCATTTATTATTCACATTTAAATTAATAAGTTTACAGACTAAAGCAGGTAAGATGCATGAGAATTTCATTTTACAGACAACATTATTCAATATAACATTAACAGAACTGTAACATCATCTACATCAGAGGGTTTAGGATGGTATGAGCAAGGCTGCATAAAATTATTAAATAATTTTTCAGGCCCACCCGCATGGGCCTGAGACGCCCCCGCACCACCTTTTTTATTTGGATTAAAAAAAAAAACGTACCTGACGCACCCTCTCGTTCAGAATTTAAAAAAAAAATGTCGCACCCTCCTTCTCAGCTGCCGCCCTCCCGATTTCGAGTGATTTCGCCAGCACCCCCTGTTTCATTTCAGAAAAAAACAACTGCCACACTGTCCCTGGCAAAAAAAATAAAAAATAAACCAACTGCCGCACGCTTCCCCTGATTGAGCAAAAAAAAAAGCTTGAGAAACTAATCATTAATTTTACGTAGCCTAACAGTCATTAGATGCATATTAGTGGTTGCTAGGTAAGGCAGTAATGTCTGTTTTTTCACATATTTATTTTCGGAAAACAATATGGACATGTTTCTAGTATCTTGATATATTGTATAGTTGACAACGTAAAACTGTAAATAATAATAGGAAGTTGTTAGGGGTTTGTAATAACAACACTTCTAATTAATGACCTATGGTTTGTATGTACATCATGCTGTAGCATTAATATTCATAACTTTAGGATTAATAAATGTCAATTAACCATGATTAACTAAGATGGGAACTACTTGTGTACAATTTAAAGAATGGATTTGCTAATCTACCACATTCCTTCAAAACAAGCACCATGTGACAGAAGTGGTGTACCACAGGTAGCCCACCTAAACCTAAGTAGTACAACTTGACAAGAACATTACCTATCCTATCTTTGATAGACATATCTAATACAATCATCACATAGTAACATGAAAGAATAATGGTCATTACCATTTTTAATAATCAAAACTCAAACATTTTGAAATGAGTCTGTATTTGCTGACATGCGCTTTTGTTCAGTCCAAATCTAACAAATAAAGATAATTTCCCTGTTCTTCAGGTAATTATAAATGTTTGCTCCTAAATGTACACTCACTTTCAGTTGTACATTCTAAAATGCTTACCGCAAATCATTAGTTGGGCAGGGGCCGTTGCCACTGTTGCTCATCCAAGATTAATTCAGTTACCTTGTTTGCCCATCTCCAGGTTTTATGCTCATTAATATTTATATAGATTTTATCTAACCTCATCAGCAATTCAATTTCAATTCAATTCATGTTTACTCATCGTGTCCTCATAGCTAAGTACGATTTGTTCATTGGGCTCAGCCATGACAGCATTAGATTTGAGATCTTTTAAAATGTTCCAATATTAGTTTGGTGACTTCTTGTCAACTTGTAAAAGCTGGTTGACAATGTTAGATTTGAACTGATTGTTTGAATCAGTCTGGCCAGAGTGAGGATCAGAAATGCAGTCAATTAAAGGCTCAGCATGCAATGATCAGATAGCCAAGGAAATAAATCATCAACATAGTACTAATTTACCCTGTTCATCACCGCTGTAGATGTAGAGTCAATTTTAGTTTTTATATGATTTTCTTCCGAACAAATGTGAATTGACATCAACCACGTACGTCAAACTTCGTAAAATAGGATAGACTAAGCAATTTGTTCAGACGTGAGTGATGATTTCTCACGGGGGCGGACATAATGTACTGGAGGGATATAGGCTTCTTTGTCGTCACATTTATATGTTTTGTTATGATTCGCATGCTTTGAATACTCTGTCAAGCCAGGCATCACCTTGTCAACTTGGGCCTGCATATTTGAGATGATCATTTCAGTTCCAGCATTAGTCAAATTTGGGTCAAATGGGCCAAGTGTAAGATTGTCTTTGGGGATCCGATTAGCTGCATCGATCATGTTATCATTGGAGATAATGTGGCACCTAT
>JAXGGS010451596.1:0-11763 GCA_035585475.1 Armandia brevis
CAGGAAATGAAATTTCCCTTGTTCTCCATGTATTTCAAGTTACGCAGGATATTTCCGGTGTTAATAAAGACGTCGTCATCGGATTTTATTATCCACGTGGCATCATTCCAGTGTTGCGCAGCGAAGTGAAACGCGGTTCTCATTTTCAGGGTGAGATTAGAATATGCGTCGAGGAAATCGGCCAGCAGTATGTCTTTGAATGTGGCAGCTTCGTCAGAGACGGCATCCTGAACGAACTGCGATGTGGAACTGCCAATCACAAATACGATGGCGTCACAGAATTTATTTGTCGCCCAGCTTTTTCTGATAGTCCGCCTGTGAGAAAAATGTCTTACACTGGAGTGAATCATGCAAGCCATGTACAAATGTTTAGGTTTGATCCTAGCTGGTTCCATTAATATCCTAACTGAAAGATTAGTCCATACAACAGTTGATGCTGTGTTTTTTGTGGATGAATCGGTGGTATTTAGAATCACAGGAATTGGCACTGAAAGTGTAGGGACTGTTTTCAGCTGAGCTCGCATTGACACTAGCACTTGTGGCCGTTTCTGAAGATCAAATCTTTCATTAGAATCCTTCACATTTGATTTATATCGAGGTACAGAATCTCGCCGGTTATTCAGTACTGATATAATGAATGATCCAATAATAAAACACAACAGCAGCTGCAGAAGTCGGGGATACAAATCTATGACTCCCATAGTGAGTGACCAAAAGAACTCGTGCCAGCATATGATGCTAGTAAAAGATGTTGACTATCGATTTTTTAAATCGGCGCTTAAATCAGACCTATAAGTACATTTCCAAAGAAATGAACAGATGCCTGAATTGACCAGATTTTAATCGTGGCCACATCGGGAATCAACATTTCGAATCAATAATTCCACCGTATAATAATATTTTGCGATATATATGCAGTTTATGTGCATTGATATGGTACGCCTTTTGCAGAATCAATAACTCGCACTATCGATCAATTATAACAGGATGTTAAATTAATATTAATTCTCTAATTGAACTGTGTCCGACTTGGTTTTTCATCGAAAAGGGAATCTACATCTACTTAAGAGGATTGAACATAATATTCATGTAATCGGGTAGAGTTTAACTCTTCTCATACATTAATAATACGATGTGCAGTTCATTTACATTTGTAAATCGTGTGGAACCAAGGCCTAGCTAGGTTATCTTTAACTTTAGATGTCAGGTAAATTTAAATCACACTGATAACCAGACATGCAGTTTTAATACTAAAAGTATATGGTATATTAAAATAGATATTTATTGAATTTTACAATAAGAATGGCCATTACAAACAAAACATTCCTGCCTCTACGTGTAGATTATCAACGTCTTTCTGTTTCTCATTATTACGTCCTGTACAAGTATAGAATTAAAGTAGAAACATTCTATATTGATTTTTTTATGTGTTCCTAGCTGATCCAAATTAAACGGTTTGCTTGTAATTGCTATGTTTATCAATTTTCGTAAGCCACATCATCGAGGCAATATCCAAATTTCCATATAATTCATTCTTGACCTTTGCTTTTTTATTTTATTGTCTCGATTTTTCACATAATCACCGCACTTATTTTTATGACTTCTCATTGTCATCGCTCTCATCAGCCTCTTCTGCTATCTCATCCCGACCTTTGACCTTCACCAGCCAATTGTCCCACAGATATGACGTAATTTCCGTGGTGGTGATATTATTGGTGTTGGCGGCGATCAGACGAAGCACGAATGATCCGTCCTGCTTCAGGTAGTCATCGAGGAACTCGTTCGTCAGCTCGACATCTTTCTCCGAGTCCATTCGCCCGCCGAGACTGAGGTGGTTCTGCACGAAGCGCAGTCGGTCCCGGCGCATGAACACGCGCAGGAACCAGATGACGATGCCCATGACGGTGGCGACGAGCACGAAGATCATCCAGAACCAGAGGAACACGTAAATCTTCTCGTTGAAGAGATTGAGCGGGAGCGCGCACTGCATCGAGTAGCGGTGCAGGTTTCCGAGACGCCGGATTTCAAAGTCGCAGAAGGACACACGAGGGAAGGCGACATCGTATGACTGCGTCCAGTCGTGATCTGACCACATTCCTTTCATCACCTGAGGGAACAAGAATTAACAACAATGTAACAATAATGTCGAAAATAAGTGTTTGATGTTTTTTTAGCCATTTTTGGTTAATACATTTGCATCATAGGTTCTTGAAATCAAAGTTTTTGACTATCAATGTTACTAATTTAAAGTGATTTACGTGTAAAAAGATAAATGGTAGTCATTTTAGGTCAACTTACCTCAAACCCATAAACGTTGTATCTCATTTCAAGCAGCACGTTCAGCATATGTAGCTGTATTATCACATTTGCCAGATAAAAGAACTTCGAAATAATGTACAACACAGTCAAATACGATCCAAATCTGTGAAGGTATACAAAGATAACAATTGGTTAATCAAGGTGTGAGTAGGCAGCATACTGGTCAACCACTTCAGTAACGCACGAGTTTACAGTTTGCTTCTCATTACATGTACATTTTTAAAATAAATATATGTTTGTTTCGCTCAAACTTGAAAATTCTCTAATCAAAATATATGTGTTCGACACCCTTTTGAGCTCGAAACATATGTATTTCATTGGAAAATAAAATTATAGTTACTTTATATTAATGTGTGTTATTAATTACCTGGTTCCGCAGCAGCGACACATGGACGCCAGGCATTTCTTATACCAAGAACCCCCGGCTACGGAGGCCTGCTGGTGTTTCTTAGCGCCGAGAAACCTGTGCATCTGGTTCACCATCAGGCCGACGATCGCCTCTCGTCTCTCTGCCTTCTCCGCCTTCTCCAGCAGATTAGCGCAAGCCAGGATATTATCAGAGTCTACACCCGCCTGTAAAACGTACAGTAAAGGATAAGATGTACAAGTTTTGGCGAAACAATCATCTGCTGGACTATGGACTATATGGTTTAAAGTAAAATAATATTTGTCCAAATATGCAACCACCAGTATTTGATAAAAGTCAGCAAAAAATACTGATTATTTGATCACGATTTTTATCGCAGATACGCCTTTATAATCTGATAAGAATTCTACATTAGAAATACCTAAAGTATGTTCACCTGAGTCTTACCTTTTGATTAAAAGCGTGCCAGATTACCGACGGGAAATAAAAGAGCAGAGCCTGGAATGCCAGGATAAAAGGCACCCATTGGTAATATAAAATCTTTTCTCTGGTGTCGGCATTCTCCTCGTTAGGAATGCGCTCCTCAAAGGGCACGTAATACGTGTTATGTACCTGAGAAATGAAGGCACGATAGATAAATGATTACATGCATTTCGGCGGGTAATTAAAAGCAGTTAAAACAAGAGAAACATACTTATATTGCGCAACGAAGTTTTGAAGTATGTGATTTCATATCGGATACTTTGTAACACTCATATAGACGATTCGCTTAATAAAAATATATTGATACCATATACCTATTATCTGATAACTGTTACCTACTCTGAACATTTAAGATAAGTTGACAGAACTTGAATCCAATTTATTTTAATATCAATTAATGTATAAACATCTGTTTCGTTTTTCAATTAATATCAATAATAAAACAATGATTACCCAGCAGTATGACGCTGTATATCTGGCGTGTGCGCCCGCGAAATGTGCCGGCGTCCAGCAGATGATCGGGTGACCTCCAAACTGGTAAAATGTCACAATGGCAGCGAACACCAAGAGCACTATCATAGTATACCTACTGCTGAGGCGATCTGTAATAACGAATCATAACAAACTAAGAACACCTACTGGGACATATCATGAAATTACAATTGATATATATGTGTGTATTAATAACACGGCTAGGGGATATTGAACCAATATATCCCATTTCAGCCCGACCTTTTTAGAATAAATGGTATATTTCAAAATATGACCGAAAACAGACACAAAATTTGTTAGAACTATTACACACGTTGCTTATTATCTTTGATAGTGATTGTTAATGAATGTTTACGCAATGCATGTGGTGTGACCATACGCTGAACAAACCTAATTTTGTAATCCGAAATAAACTTATTATTAATAATTAATATTTGTCATGGCCTTCATTGGCCCAGATTATGTATGCATGTACATTTATCTAGAATTCCACAAGCGGAAAATATATCATGGCTGCAGATAACAATCATGCGATGAATGTGTTCAAATTTCTATGAGACACGTTCCCGCGGTTACTATATTAAAGATGCCATTCCCGAAAAACGTCAATTAAAGAATATGTCCTGTATATATATTATGCAATAGGACTACTGCTTCGATAACCTGGCTGATGAATTACTACTTTGAATTCTGACCACTGTTCATTTATTCGATACAACTACATCAAGGCCTACACGCTTGTAACATGACCATATTAAAGTAGGCCGGGTACACGCCATGCAAACATGCAATACTGTACATGCCTCTGATATCGACATTCTAATACCATTACATTGTAGCTATCGAGAGGTCACTGCTTTGTATAATCGGTGAGATCTAGGTGAGTAAGACCTTTGTATATTAATTAACGTGTCCACGGTTGCTGTTATCAGGTTATCAGGTGGGCAGATAGCAGATGTAGCCGGTGCAAACATGTTTATTCCCAGACCAGTGGCTACAGGTAGGTGATATATACATCACAACCACGCGCGGCTATAAATCACTCACAATAATCTTCCATCTAAACAATTACCAGGGGTTCAGGGATATTAAACATTCACCATGACATAGATAACATGCGAATGGGATACTAGGAAAAGCTAGAAGCGAAATCGTTTATTGAGCTTTCTGACGTCGTGGTTCAAACAGATGCTCATAAAGTTTCACTGATATGGAGATAAAAACTAATAAATATGATTTATTAGTAGTTGAGTGGACCTTGTCGCTGGGTTTATTTATGCGATCCTGTCTGAAGAGGGAGCGGTCATGGGTTCGAGTGGGAAATAAGCTGCTCGATCGTGAACATGCACAGAGATGATGTCTGGACGAATCGTCTCCCAAATGTACTATAGTGGGCCAACTTGATTACGTTTATTGTTTAATATACAGCATTTATGACGGATATCAAAAGCACGTGTTCTTCGCAGGGGTTCACGTAATACGAGATGCTTCATAGCTGAACATTTTGAATCTTCTAATTATTATATGTGTATTTCAATATAATAATTATGTCGATCGGCAGAAGGAATGGAACTGTCGAGAATTAGAGACTTGTGGAGTCGGAGGGCACGATTTTCTGAAGACACACGTGTATGTCAGAAGCGCTTTACCAATTAAGCATCATAGAATAAGTTTATGTCCAAACATTCCTCCTCGATGATCTTTTCAAATTATCCATTGCGGCGGTGCAATTTTACCAGTTAAATATTGTTACAGACACTATTTCCGAAAATACATCCTCATGGGACGAAATTTGATTTACTTTTTAAGTGCAAGGGAGTGCGTCGCAACCTCCAAAACCCCATCGTAGGGGGCCATCGATAATTAGTAGAATCGCTCTATATTTATTCGGACAATCTTGACCAAAGTTCTGATATAATTACAATAATAATCATACAGATTGTCACATCGTCGCATAAATGAAGCATATTTCCCGTTAATATATTTCCAAACGTTTATTAACCCTTCGTTCAATTTAACATTTAACTTATCATGCATATGAATAGGATATCTTAATTACCAATAAAGTCGTCGTCCTTCTTTCCCTTCAGCCCGGTCGCTCCATTAAAAGCTCCAATAATGGAATCCATGGTTACGAGTCCGCTGCTTTCACAATTCAAGAAAATAGATCACAGGGATGGAAACCGGATAACGGGAATGCGTCCGAATGCTAGTGCTGTATGAAAATATCCAAATTGATTGGTAAAACTGTTTCCAGTGTCACCGATAATCAATTAATTCAGTGGCTCGTGGTATATACGTATGTATATACACACGTTTTATAATTCATACAATGTATCGTGTTCAAGTTGAATTCGAAAAGGTGTTGTGTCCATTCCAATGTTTCCGTTGAATCACTAGATGTCACCTAGCAGGCATCCCACCTCCAACTGAGCGTCTGCTTCTGCTTATTCATACACGCGAATCATCTGTACGCACGTGTACACATCCAGCATAAATGTATATCGACCTGGAGCACACTGACCCCTGCTTAAGGTTATCTATTGGAGATAATACGGGGAAAGACGCCGGCTTATCTAATCTCCGCTGACCGTGGGTTAGTGATTAATTTGTAACACAGATTATAATCCGAGGTATGCCTTAGATAAGCTTTTATTGATATGACATTGTGTGGGGCGGATCTAGAATTTAATTTGATGATGAGTTTGATAGTCACAGTGTCGGCATGTATGTCCTGAAGAGTGAGAGTATATCACCTACCGTAAAGCTGAAGCAACAGCCCCTGTCTCTCCACACGATAGCTATTGTAAATAATGACTTTATTTAAGTCAAAAGTACATGGCATGATAGTTGATCTGGATATGCTCATGACCCTTTCTAATGACCTATTCTAATTAACTTGCCGAGTACCATGTGTACAGTTGTGGCCCCTCTCAAGCGGCAAATTACTAAACAAAAGAAAGGTATCATGCATAAACTGCTCTATATTCTCGCGAACATTTTCGATCTCAACGATCGCAAGTGCGATCGCGTCGAAATAAAACCGTCTCAGTGGAAGTGTAACTTTCACTCGCGATTCTCCAGCTATAAAACGGGATAATAGCGCGCATTCACGACAAAAACTGATCGCAGCTATGCATAGTAGCGAAATTCGGGCATGGCCCCAGCGATTGCATGTATACATTATAACGGCAGCTATACTGCTAACATTTAGGCGCTTGTTTCACTTCTAGGTTCTCAGACATTTTAATTTTGCCTACCTATATGTAGTACAAGGGCAAGCTACCTATAGCATACATGTACATCTATTTTTGATATAACGTGATCAACCGAAATCGATTTGACACTTTTATATTCTATTAATTAGCGTAGGCAGGGGGACTCTTTATCCTGACACGTGACGCTGTCATAGGCCTATACTTTTATAATGTCACACCTGACATCACCACCGTGATATATCTTGGCATGTTTTTTGGCAAATCTCCACATGATTCTAATCTGGATAGGCGTGCTGACGCGAATATCACAATCATAAGGGTGTATATAATGGGTTGATAATACCTTTTTACAGGAAATGAATAGGTACCTCACAATTTAATGAGTTTCGTTTACATCGCTGTATATATCACAAAATATGTGTCTGCAGATCTCAACCCTTGCGCGTCACTGATAGGCTTACATAAAACTAAAGCAAAACGTTGTACCGATTCTGAAAAGAGAAGGGCTCACTTTAATAGTCTATCCGGGATTAGCTGGGATTGGCTATCACCCGTTTACATGTACGTGGGGTAGGTGATATTTATAAGTGTCAGTTGATGGATATTTATAAGTATTTTCGGTAAATGGGTGGATTAATCACCGAAACATTGGGAGTGACATTTTTCACGCTGTTGCAAGAGTTGGCGTCATGATCTTGGATACATGTTTGTATGCATTGTTACATGACCAAGATTATTTTCGATAGATATCAGGCATATAATGTATATAATACAGTGAGTAGTGACTCTGCTGGTGTCATGAGACATTCAAATTGCATGAATACAGTTACAATCCACTGCCTTGTAAATGTACGGATCCATAAATAATAATATTATTATTATTATATTATTGTAATTAAGATATTATACAACTTGTGATGTTATTTTTCAAAACTCAAAATAAAGCGGAGTGCTACTCTAAAGGCGAAGATATCATCTTGATTGATTACTTTCTCATCATGTATAACTCAGTCATTTAATCACTGATGCCTGAGTCCTGAATAGGTCCTATATTGGTGGTCCTCACGAACATAGCATTGCGTACAAGAACACATAATCACAGTTCAAGCTTGTTAGTAGAAATAGACTTTTACAATCTGAATGAAATATGATAAATAGATTTAGATGAAATCCCACGCTGACTGGCTTGTCCTGGACTGCGAATACAATACAATATATATCGATACATTGCTACAACTAGAACATTAATGAGAAATTCCCACTAAACAGCTACCCTTCAATCAGTATATACGTCTTACCAAATGATATGGTTGTTGTTCAATCAGTAAACCTTTTTAACACCAGTTAAATTTCATTCAGTTTATCTCAAATTATTTCAATTTTGGATTTTAATGGACAAATTAAGTCCATTCAGAATCATTTATTTGGCCGTGGATCTACGATGTCAAGACTGAACACCCACTGATCCACCTGATTTGTAGCAATGGAAAACGAGAATGATGTAACAAAAGTTATGAATCAATCATAATTTGTACTTAAAGTTGAATAGTATCCAGCGTTGTCACTGATTAGAACTCGATACTGGTTAATATTGTGGTTACTGTAGGCTTGGCCCAGATATGTGGCACGCAGTTGGTTCACCTACATCGGTGGATCCTTGGAAACGACGACCTTTCGTTAACAAGAAAGAAGTCGCAAATACTTGCGTCAAGCTGGATCGCACTATAGCTCAGACACGCAAATGCCGTTGCCCATTTGCCGTTGCAACACAATTGATGCACTGCACCTAAAGCTAGAGCCGAGGCAAGAGACATCAAATTTGATTCTTTTAATGCATCATATATTTTGATTCATACCATTGCGTAAATAAGTACTTTGCATTGAAGGGATGTAATTGGTAATAAACTATACCTGCCTATACTCTATACCTACAAATTAACAGATGATATTGAAATATATTTGATTTAAGTCGACCATTGTGTGTAATCTAGAAAAATGGCTGAAAAGGCATGCAATTGTGCCGAGGCACCATACGGTCAGATATTTAAAACTTAGATATCAATTGACTGGATAACATCAGAAAGTCTTGACTGACATCGATTGTTAACTTAGTCCTCTAACTTGATTTCTAAATGAAAGACATATTCGTGTTTTTTAAGAGCTTCCAATTCCATTGAAATGCCTCAGAATTGTAATCTGTCTCTTTAAGCTAAGCGATCCTGCAATTATCGCATACCCAAAATTGAACGGTATCCAGTATTTCGACTAATTGGAATTTGATATTGTTTAGTTCGGTGGTATCTGTATATTTGCCCCAATATATGCCAATTGGTCCACTTGATTGATGGGTCAGCGGGGTCCTTGTGTTACACATAATGAGAGGAGCTGTCCTTTCACGGTTCAAAAATGATAACTAGTATGATGATAATGTTGAATTGCTGGGTGTCAAATTAATATTAGTTAATACAGCTCAAATTAGTCGTACATACTCATCACTGTGGCCATTCATTTATTCAGTTGCTAAGGGGTGCAGCACTGAAAATAGATATGATGAGATAAGCAATATGGCAAAATATTGCTAGTGAGGCGATATATCCTTACGCATGACCATTTGGTGTATCTCTTAGAGAAATAATGGAAACCAAAATTGCTATATCAAATTATTTAAAAGTTCCAATATTTATTCACGAGATTAAAGGTGGTTTATTTAATTGTGTACCAAAATATATTAGCTGTAGAAGTTTACGATTTTGATATTATGAATATTTCACAAATAAGAAAACCACGTGCAGTTTGATTAAATCGCTGATAGCGTTTTTATTTTTGTAAAAAATTATGTCGATCTTTAATCTACTCTATGCCAACATATGTTTAATATAGTATCGATTCTAATGAGTCCAAATATTTATTTCAGCAATTTAGATTTAATTCTACTTAAAATTACAAATGCCAAATTTCATTCGGTTGGAAGACATATTATGTTTGAAATAGTAAATGCCTAATGTATAAATTAATGAGAGGATCCTTACGTTTCCCGGTGAGACGATATGACATTCTAAATGGCTTTGAGACACACTAAATGGTGAAATGTGTGGGCTCTTGAGCCCTGATATTGTTTCCATTTAATCAGCAAAATTGTAAACCAAACATGATTAAGCGCAATACAATGGTATCTATATGAAACTACGATAATTGACCCAAGCTACACGAGGTTACCTCAATTTGTAACAACTTTAAAATGTAAAATAGGGTACACTGTACTGTCGCCATCTTTGTATAATGACCGAGTCTTAAATTTGAAATATTGATTTGCTTATTTCTATCAGAGATCGATATGCAAAATCGCAACCTCGACATTCTACTACGTCGCAACCATTGCTGGTGGTGTAAACAGCCGGAAACACATGTTTAGTATACCCATTTTATCATAAGTTGACGTCATAATTACTGTTCAACTATGGAGCTTTTTGATCATTTGATAAAATTCAACCGGGCCCATCTGTGAAGCAATATCTGGATGCGCTTCTGCTTATTGATGAATCTTTTTTTTCGAAGAGGGTCAGTTACGCTATGCATTGTGCACTGCCCATGGCTCTAGGTTTGAATACTCTCGTTACAAAACAGATGTTGTAAACGAATCGTCTATGATTGTGCATTGATCCAAAATCAATTAACTATAACGAGAAATATTAGATCTGTACAAATCTATCAACTGTCGTATCAATAAAGGAGTACAGAATGTATCAATTCTAGCAAAGGCAATGCGCCAGAAGAATTTAGCCAATAACCAAGAACAGGTGCAGTAATGTGGTTGCCTCTGAGCGAATTTACCACTAACATCCTTTTCTGCAACCGCAAGCAAATAGAAGAAAAGGACAATGGACGGGTTACATCATGCCTTTTTAATAGTAGGCACTCTATTATTTGCGCCACTAGGAATAGTAAATGGTGAGTAACAGGTTTTGTATATATTGAACTAAGCCCAATATTAATTATTTCAATACAAACGTTTATGTATATAAATAGTTCGCCGTTTTCGAATATCCGTAAAATATCATGAATCTACCAGGGCCCATATAGTAATAACTGCATTTCATATACATGTACTCTAGATCTAAATATAAATAACATTACGATGTGATCAATTCTACAAGTACATCATTATTATCAACAGGTTGCGATGTCATTCTTGTTCATGGACAAACCATGTATGGTAACGGTGCAAACCATATGCTGGGACATTATTATCCTGTGCCCGGTGCCAATAAAGTATGGAAGCATGAGACGTCTAACATGTACTTCTGGGAATATTATAACATGTACTGGATCCTTCAGCCAAACCAATATACTTGTGAGTTCATTATCTCAATAGCTTATTTAGACTGGCAGTTTTTACCACGATGTGGGAGCTCTATTTGTGTATGTGTATGGCCATGGCGTGGTAACTAATATTATGTTTATTCTAATTCATGTTTTTCAAAACGCTAATTTTCAATAACATGCAATAAGAAAAACTTAAAAATAATAAATGATGCACAAACAGGTCGAGGGATTAACAGTTACCTTTAACATGACCAAAAATTAATATGTGTTTTGATGTTTGTTTAATTTGCAGCTCTTAACAGTTATGTAGCATATTGCTATACCAATGCTAACCAGCGTACACACCCAGGACAGTGCCCCGGTCCCTCCTGGATGATTAATAACGGCAACTGGAACAGTGGGATGACGAACTACCACGTGGAGTGTGAAAGTAAGGAGGCATATATGTATTATTAATATCATTTTCGGACATGATATATTGCTCTCAAAAAATGAATATTATTAAGAGCTGTATACTAAGACAAAGGCGTACGTGTGCTCAGAAAATCGTCTATACTTTTG
>JAXGGS010451818.1:0-11760 GCA_035585475.1 Armandia brevis
ACCCGTAAACTCGGCCAGATATTAAATAAAAAACCGGCCGCACCTCCCCAGCCCCCTCCCCCCCCCGATCCACGGGCCCGCCGCCCCCTTAACTTATCGGTGAAAAAAAGTAAAAAAAATACATCTGCCGCCCCCTCCTTGGAAAAAAAAAGAAAAACTTGACCTGCTGTCCGCACTCTTCCTCTCAGACAAATAAAGCCTGGGAAACAACTTATCAATTTTATGGGGCCTAATTGATTAATTGTAGGGTAAGCTATATGGTCTGAATACACATAGTCTTAATTTGATGATTATATTTTTGACTACTGCAAAATTCTTGCACTAACATGTTGAACAAATAGAGGATTGATATAAACAATCCCCTTCTGCGTTTAGTATAAACTTATTGTAAGTCAGATTTTTGGATAGGAGACCTATATATATCTGACCTAATTAATGTGTGTTAATGTACAAGTATCATTATTTGTTCATAATTTAATAAAGATGAAATACAACAGATCAATTTCCCTTAGTATGATTCTGATGGATAAAATTATTTAATAGGTGTAACTGCCTCAGCACGATTTGTTTCAAAATTTGGTAATTCTCAAGGTTGGTTTGAATTGAACTGAAATACAAAGATATAGATTTACTAAAGTTACACTAAGAAATGTAAGGTTCATATGATAATTTCTCATCTCTGTGTTTATCAGATATATGTAGATCAGCATTTAGCGTCTTACTTGCGGCATCAATATGATTTTTAATCATTATTTCGGGTTTCCCTTTAACAGCAATAAATGATATCAAATGATGATATCCAAAGTTTTCCAAAGATAACCCATACTGGCTCTTTAGTACATTTAGAAAATGCTTTTTTTGCCTACAAAATAAAAACAAAAAATAGGAGTGAATCATGTTGTCAATTATCACTGCTTAATTATTAATATCATTGAACGTAACTTATTTCTAGAGTACGTAATCTTTGGAAATACATACGTGGACGCTTCGTCAGCCGTAACTCCAACAATCATTCTTCCATCCACCAGTTTATTCAGGTAGCTTGAGAGACACTTTGCTGACTTAGGGTTACCATATGTATCATATGTAATTGGCTTTGACCAAGAACAGTTGGGTCGTACTTCAGCCGCTGTGAATCCTCTTACTAATTTCAGTTTTCCTCTACCCGGGAAGGTTATATTTGACACTAGCTTATCATCAATGTATATGTAACCGGATTTGTTGTAACTATGATAGCCCCACGACATGAGATTGATTTCACAAACGGGCGATGTAGTCTTTTCTTCAATCAAAACAAGTGGATTATAATCGTATTAACAAAAAAGGCTTGAAATTTTTTTAGTCAATGCTTTTTACCATGAGTTGATTTAGTTGAGCTGTACATTTGTCTTGAGGGTGTCCATTTCTGTGCTTAAATTGTAATGATAGAATACTTAGAATAAGAACCCTTAGACAAACGGTGTACATATATATATAATTCATCAAGTAGTTCACATCGAACTTGCCTTACCAACTGTTGTTGTTGTTGAGACATACATTTGTCTTGAGGGTGTCCATTTCTGTGCTTAAATTGTTATGATAAAATAGCTTAGAAAATGAACCTGTAGACAGACAGTGCACATATGTAATTTATTTAGCAGTTCATATCTAACTTGCCTTACCAATTGTTGTTGTTGTTGAGACATTTATTTGTTTTGAGGATGTCCATTCATCTGCTTCAATTGTTATTATAAAACAGCTAAGAAAAAGTACCCTTAGGCAAACAGTGTTCTTATATAACTCATCAAAAAACTAACTTGCCTTACCAATTGTTGTTGCTGCTGTTGTTGTTGAGACATAAATTTGTTTTGAGGTTGTCCAATCATCTGCTTCATTTGTTATAATGAAATAACTTAGAAAAAGAACCCCTTAAACAAACAGTGTTCATATATAATTCATTAAAAAACTAACTTGCCTTACCAATTGTTGTTGGTGTTGAGTCATACATTTGTCCATCATCTGCTACAAGGACAGAGACAAACATAAATGTATTTATAAAATATTAAATTTAGTTCGATTTTTTGTTCATGTAACATGTAAGATGAAATCTTATACAACCTTGACGATATAGAACATATTGAGACACATTTAGCTTTGGCAAATATAAATATGTGATAGTGTATCAAATGTTTCAATTATTAATTTATGATACTTCGAAAAATAAGTTTATTCAACCGTAAGTGCTTATCGACCAGTCTATTTGCAGCACCAATCCCAAAGTGGCTGGTAGGATGACAGCTGTAATCGCCACAACAGGTAAAGCCTTACAATGATAAAAGATAAAAATGATTATCACACAGCCGTACTCAATTCAATATTTGTGTTTCAGGACGCAGTCAGTGTGATCAATATTTGCGATGGTGTGCTTTTTAAGTGTTGCAATGGAACTTCATCATCCCCAATTATACGACCCTACCCATATCTTAAATGTAACTCACAATACGTATCAAAATCAATCTAGGTTTAAAACGGTTGCGTAGTGGCATATTGAAAGGCAGATAATAGAGTTTTGCTGTTTAAGTTGCCCAGTGAGATGAACATCTTTTAAACTGGCTCAGACGGAATTAAATAATGTTATATAGAGTAAACTAGATTAGTTTATTCGCTAACAATTGATAGTAGTTCATGAAATGTCAAAGATAAACTCAGAAATTCATGATGATCATTTTGTAAATGATTATCGAAGATTGTCAAATAAAATACAATTTCATGTCAAAATGAAGATATCCCTTCCATTGAATAGTATCTTGCTTGGACATTGATTGCAAATGTCTGGGCATTATAAACGGATATTAGTTTATATTGTCATATTGTGGCCCTATTGTGATTGTATATCAAATATTTATTTCTGCAGCACAACAGACACAGATTTTAATTTTTTGAATTTGTAAACATTCGAATATTTTCTCTTGCAATCCGATTAATTTGATTATTTGCTACATGGAATAAGAATGGACGATGCTAAAAGTAGATGTGTGAATCACGGTTGATTTACATTTCTACGCAGTCACATGTATATATAACGGAAACAATCTTGGGCGATAATACAGATATTGATATATGTATTTGTGTGTTATTGCGGCATATCTTCAACAATCCCGAGTATAAGCAAATTCATTGGAACATACGTTCACAAATAGATTTATTATCCACTGGAGAGTTGGCCCTATAAGCATGTGAAATCAGATTCCACCATCTACATGTAGTCTCTATTTGCTGCATATCAAAGCAGATATCGCATCTTAATCTGCATAGTTGCGATATCTTACAAATCATTGTAATAACTTTAACAATCGTCCAATAAATATAAGATATATTCACATTCAGCAAATCGAGGGTAAAATCCGTAAAATTAAAGTTACAACTTTAGGAGCGCTATTCCCGTCATTACCAATCGGTATTGATACTATTATCAATTGAGTTGGAATGCTCTGTCGTGGGATAAAGATGCTTTCATTGATAATATGTGTTATTTACCATTTCATGTAAATACACACTCCGCTTGAAAGCACCAGACATGGCACACGCATTGTATAGGTGTCGGGTTGAAATTATGGTATTAAGATTCAAGTTGAACAACAAACATAACAATTGTTTATCATAGATTATACCATACTGTCTCAACACATTGATCACATTTATGCAGGTTTTATAAACGTCAGATGAAGTTAATATCTGGGAGCAAGCATCCGGGAACTGAACATTGGTGCGAATTACCTATCGTATAAATCACCTTACAAATAAACGAGCTTCCATTCTGAAGGTAAGAGACCTGTGGCAAGTGGTGTTAGATCTACATATGCGGCCGCCCACGTTCATTTAATGCATTACAAGGTATTTCCAAGGTGTAAATATGTATGGGATATGTGTGCCTCGCAATTAATATTAAAATCAGTTTGATATACTGAGGCTGACACCTTTATTTCGAAAGACAATTTTAATGTATGCTATGTAGTCCTTTAGTCTTAACTCAAAATACCAATGACAATGAGTATACATTCATAAAGGAATGATCCTTTCCATAAACAGCACTTATGAAGTTAATATATGCTATGCTGCAAAAAATGTACTCTATGATGACTGAATAGTATAAGTGACTGAATGGATTATTGCACAATTGTGGTATTCATATCAGATTTTGTCTAAACATGCCTCAGTTATACCGAGTTGATCATCATTAAGCAAGTTCAGATAGTTAATATGAACAAATACTATTTGATGGAAATTATCCAAGAATTCCGGTATTGAAGAAGGCACAGTTTCCGAAGCGTCATTGGTTTTTCATTCATCTTTCCTTAATGACAAGGCTTTATTTTGTAGATGGATATACGAATTGATATCGTCACTATAATTGAGAGATCTCCAGAAATCTGTTCTTATTTTCAATAATATACTGACTGTGAATTAGTAAATAATTAAGTTTGCATGAAAGAGAAAGTGCACCTTATAAAGTACAGCATTATTCGACACTACAGATTTAAGATATAATCTTCCATTCACACTTACATATCCTCGCCTTGAAAATATAAAACAGAGCTCTACCTCTCGAGGTATAGGCAATTCGTCACATACTGCTTCTGCTGGTGTGGCAGTAGATACGAAATATCATACTAATAATGGGGGTTTGCAACAAAACAAATATAAATGCGCACAGACTAAGGCGCCTCTAGCTTGTTCTGACAAGGTGTGGTGGTCAGTCATGTTCAAGCTTCGTCACTAGTGTCACAAGCACTTTACCGGAGAGAGCAAGTTATGAAATATTTTCAATAATTTATAACCTCAAATAGCTGATACGTATTTCATCATACTGACAGATAGAATAGTGCATCGAATACAAAGGAGATTATAAATGTGCCATCTTGTTTATAGAGAAAAGGCGTGACTTGGACATTTTTACCATGAACTCCAATCTGCTCGTAAATGACGACCTATGCTCGAGGATTGTTGGTCCGTTTGAGCGAGGCACGTGGGTGACAGCTCGATGTAAGATTGCGCATGCGTATCCATGCTCGGTGCTAGTTGAGCGTGACATCACTCGCACGTGCCGGCCCACTACTATGAGAGGATATTATCAGCATCAAAGCCAAGTCTTACATCTGTGTGATTTCCGAGCTTGGGGAACAGGTCACCTGTAATAAATCATGGTCTTTAATAATTGGGAATCATATTATATGAATCGAGTATATAAATGCGTTTGAGCGGAAATGGAAAAATCAGTGAGAGGAATATTTCATTATGTCAAAATTACGGAAGCCCTTAATGGAGAATTTATTGTTATGTCTGGACGTCAGACTCGAAAATCAAGAAGAGATTGTGAACGATTATGTGTGGAACTTGTACTTAGACGTTGTGATGACTGCAAGGGATTTGCCCAAGAGAGGGGCAAGTGTCTCATAATTAGGCGCAGAATTGCATACATGTGTCGGCGGTATGCAAAGTTTACTAATTTACCACCGACCAAAGTATGGATCTTGCGTGAATTACAAGGTTTAGGACTTATGAATTCAACTACAACAAATTAACTTTGTAATAACACTATATTTTATGGTAGTACGTTTGGTTAAATTTTAAAATCAGACTTTGTTGTTAATATAATTCAAAGTAATTGATAAGCATAGCGCTATAGGCAACTATGGCCCAAATTAATTGGCTTCTAACATGAATGGTGTCTATCCGCGTAGACGGCTATCGTTTTTCTCTTTTCAACTATATTTCTCATCTGGTAAAAAAACAGGTTCTGCTGTAGAATATGACAAAAAGGCTTGAAATCTTTTGAATCGCCATAATAATATTTTGAAACTTTGTCAGATGCATTTCATGCAGGGCAAGTGAAGTTATCGCCGAACGATATGCAGATTTGAAGCATCTGATTCAACTCTATCAAATTATTCGCAATTTATCAACAGATATACCACTCACTTTTAAATGCACATTAGACGACTGTCACCTTTCTGTCAGTGAATGAAGGGATGAATATTCTTAAACAAGAGTCAACAACAGATCAGGGTCTTTCGTTTTCTAAAAAACTGATGTTTCCTATTCACTTATATTAAATAAAACAGACCTTTATCAATATAAGCTGCTTGAACATAAGTAATTTTTCCCTGCCCAATTGGTGACTTCAAATACTACGTCTGGCATTTTTAACCATTACACGTTGCTCCTCCAAAATAAAGAGTGACATAGTAAGGTAAATATACTGGACAGTTTAAGTAGAATGTTCTTCTTGTGTATCACAGTTTGCGTTAAGTTCATCGTCATCCTCATCCGTGAGAAGAGCTTGTGTGTACTCATGTTCTATTAGTTCCATATCACTCTTCGGATAGCTCTTAGAGAACCATCTCGCCAAAGCAACCATCACAAAGAAAGTCACCATATTAAAGCAGGCAAACACAAACGACACGTGGAATGGGAGCACCGGGTCTTTATCATATAAATGGCCGTTGAGCCAGCCAGCCACCATGCCGGAAGCTCCCTGCGCTATGGTGGTGGTGGAGATGATCACCTGGTACACGTGTATGTAGCTCTCCGCCCAGAGGAGACCTCCCGGCCACAGCACCTGCTGAAACACCTCCAGCGCCACCGTTCCCGTCCACATCCACGCGGCGTGCCGCAGCCCGGCGAAGACGTACACCCCGCTGGCGGCCGTCGTGCCCACCACACACACCAGCATCAGCGTCTCTATCCGCAGCCCGGGCACCCAGTAGCTGAGGGCGATCGATGCCAGCCTGGAGAGCAGGTGCGCACCTTGGGAGGCACTCGTCAGGTAGGCGGCCGTGTCCTTGCTCATATTCAAACCGCCGCGAGGGTCGATGGCGTAAGAAAACTCGAGCGTCCATTTTGGATTGTCGGCCGCCACCAGAAAGACGAAGAAAAACATCAGACCGATCGCTGTTGAGAGTCCGAAAGCTGCAGAACCACCAGCACATGACCCGGGCGAAAACACCTGGAAATATATTATAATATATAATAACATTCCAATAAAATAAGAGCATATTGCGCTGTCATAAACTGGACGATGTGTTTCTATATATATCATTGCATTTGCTACCTATTAAATAAGGTATAACTTATAATGATAAAATAGATACATAGTAGAACACTATGCATCGTGTACTATATAACCTGTATCTGACAGTGCATAAACAGCAAGATTTTGTGGAATGTAAATTTACCTCTTTCCATGAGGTTTTCTCTTTGTGTTTGGGTTGGTAGCTCGGTGGAGGAGTTGCCCATTGGTAGTAACAGAATACAGGCACCAACATCAGGCTTACAGCTGCACATATGGCGTAGGGAATCTCTATACGTGACCTGTCCCCATACAAATACCAGGGGGTGGGTGGCGATGCTGGAGTCGTCATATTTGTGGAGTTATAAACTGCAATATAATGATTTTAAGTTTATATGGCTTCATGCTGATCCATAGCTTTATTCATTTATTTCAAATGACAAACAGTGGACAAATGCATGATCATACCAAATGCAGATCAGGTCATCTATTTGTTTGATTAATGATATATCTATATCGAAATGGGAGTACTGTATTGCGTGCATGTGTAGGATAGGCCTATCGCATGAATTAGGAATAAATCGAATTCAACATCTCAAACTGGTTTATTCACTGAACTTTACAAATGCTAAGCCAACTCTCTAAGTGTGCGGAGACCGGAGTACTCGAGCACAAGGTAAGCGACTTGAGCGGTTGCTTGTCTAGTTCAGACTGACTCATGGTCCCAGTCCTATTCTTACCTTGTCTTCCTGCGCAGCCTCTCTGCGCAGGTTTATCGTATAATTAATTGCCGAGTGATAACTCAGTTGGTGTCTCCAGCTGTCCCCTTAGTCGACATCCCGACTGAGGACCACAACTAGGTCATGGCCTTGAGCCATCACCCAGCGTTTTATGTTTCTACTTACCTTCGGATGATCTACCTGGTAAGTGACAGGAGTGCAACTCCTGTCACGTGTGGGTGATCAATCCACATGTGAGCCCAGGGTCATCCGAAATGCCGGAAAAGATGCAAAACCAACATCTTACACATGTCTTCTTAGATTGAGGGTATAATTGTATCAAATGGACGCCGCGTAATATATTGTTCGATGGGTGATATCTGCTGTACCTTGATTAGGGGCCACTGGATCAGACAGGAAATCCTTAGCCAGTAAAGGTATGAAGGGGCATGTGAGAGTCCATCCAAGATGTCGGACATACATCGGCATGATCTCAGACCCGAACAGAGCAAAATGAACGGACGTCGTACCTAATTATAAAAGATGCATGGGCTATTGATGCTGATATTGAAATATTAAATGATAAATAATTTTCATTTAGCGCTTTCGCATATGTCAGTATACTTTACATGAAAAAAATATGAGATATGTGTACACACATTTTATTTAACGTATGTGATTAGATTGTATCCTAAATCCTACTAGTTGATATAAATGACAGTTCCAAAGGCCATTTAAAGAAGTCAGAACTCACACGCCCCATTTCTAATTTTGATAGCGCAAGGCATGTGAGGTGAATCGTCAAATCGCATATTGAAATAATCCACAATACTCACATGTGTAAAAACCTCCGGCTATACCATTTATTCCAGCTAGTATACAGAGCACGTCCACAGACGGAGACCAGGGTTTCAGGAGGGACGTGACTCCAAGTCCGAGAAAGGAGAACGCTATGACCAGATTTATGTATTTCAAAAACCTGTCAACCACCATCCCTGCTAAAATGGACCCCACTATAATCTAAAGATGAACAATTATAAGTAATTAACCTAGAAAATAAAAAAATCTTAATTATGTCAGTAGAATGTGTTTTTCGAAATAAAAGGATTTATCAAGGATGCAATTAATTTTAAATCTTAATTTTAAGTTATCAACAACAATTTATACCACTCTTCTCATTTTATGCAATGTTATAATTTTTATCTCTACACATGTACAGCGCTTAGGGCACTAAGGATAAGCACTATATGGATAATGATAATAATAATAGTAATTATTACGCCAATCCCGTAGAGGACATGTGTTCTCGCGAATTGTTCCATTGTGATGCCCAGTCTCTCCCTGATGTCTGGAGTGGCTGGTCCATCCAAGCAGTGACTACAGGCCTGAAAAGGTATGTGTATTTCATCAAAGTGTCTTACTAATATCTGTTGGTCAACTGCGAGGCAGACCCCCTCACAGCTACCTGGCATTGATATGAATGTATCGAAACGTTAGCTTTGCTATTTTCTGATGCTTGGAATAGGGAATTCATCATATGTTTGCGAATCTTGGGAAAACAATTTATGATTCGTTTTATGTGCGTTTTTCACTAACGTTTCGATTATTGTAATTAATTAAGTTAAGCACTAACATATTTTAGGTTAAGATCTCTGTACGATGAGAATGATGATAACAAAGATGTGTATTGATTACATACCCATGCAGATTGGCACATGAAGAGCCACCAGAGCCACCACGCCTTGTACCTTCTCAGTGCAGGATCTGGGCTCTGTGTAACTGCCTTAATTACAGATGTTTCTGTCTCAGCAGTCTGCTTCCCCACCTCCTGTAACTCCATGTAAGCAGCACCATCCTCCTCTCTTCTAAGCTTAGGCATTGTCAGGTAGTCTTCCTTCTACAAGCTGGAAATCAATGCGAGAATACTGGATCAACTTTTTCTAAGCGAAATTATATCATTGTTTCCTTCTGTTCTGTATAATATTTATTCTATAACCTATGTACTTATCATTAAGAACACGGTGAATAAATATATTATAAATTCCGGTTACGCTGACGTCAAAACTCGGGTGACATGTACCCCCAACAGACAGAGTCAGTGTTAGTGCATTGAATATATTCAACATCGCCTGTATATGGCTGATACAATCGTGGAAGTTGTATTAATGACAGACTATCAGTTTGTTTTTCACTTGTAGATCGATATCTGAATCAGTATGCCGTAAAATGCGTTCACGATTAAAACAACAGATGGAAACATATGTCGCCCTTAAGTATCAGGTGAAGTTCCGAACTCATACAGGGATGTTATATGCATGGTGCGCGTGTAGGCTATACATGCGTGTACCTACCTTAAAGGTGATACATTCTCTTGTGTCGGCAAACATTCTCTGGATCCCTTAAAATCGGATAGAACTCTGTTAGTACTCATTTAACAGATATCTTGCGGTACATGGCACGTTAGTGGCAAACCTGAGGTGAACGAAGCACCGGTCTTTAATGTGTGTTCTCTGTCTGCTTTGTGTTATTAAAAACCGTGACCTCACATATACCCTAGCTAGCTACAAATCATGACCTGTGAAATAAATAGGTCAGGTCAGGTCACCTAAGGTGAATAAACGCAGGCACGTCAGCGTGTCAACAGTGAATGGTAATTACACGCAGGACCAAACAAAGCACATGTATAACTAACACCAAGTAGGTATGAAGAAATGAGAAGCGGTTCTCAGACTACGTGTGGGAAATATAGATTTCTCACTATTTCTGAGAGGGTAACATGCATCGTGCAGCAAATAAGTCGTCTACATGTAATATATATTATACATTCATCAACTCATCTGTTCTAATTATTAGGTATTTCATATCTATTGATCACGAAACCTGCCTTTTCCCAAAATTAACTTGCGTATCATTGTATCCTCACGTAGATTGTATGTTAATTGTAGCGTGTATGTGACCTGTGGATTATAATCAATATATTGTATTGCTTGGTTTGTTTATTGAGTGAGTATTTACATATTTGTGCGCACGTGGGCTTATACAAAGAAACGCAAACCACAGAAATAGACATAAGATATTTGAAACATAATTTAGCAAAGGGAACATTTGTTCACCCCAAATCGGGAATACTATAGTTTCCTTTGGGGCCTTTTGAAAACCCTGCCATAGGTGTATATACATAGCAGTGAATCGTGTTTTCAGACACCTCAGTGAAGCTTTCGTTTCCGCGTGGAGCTTCCTGTGCGAACGTTTCCTCTTCAAAAGTTACACCCAATCCACACACAGCAAACTATGACCACGTGTTCGACACCTGCGGTTTCCCATCGTCTAAATCCCAAGCTTCACTAACCCTGCTGGCAGTGTCATCGCGGAATGGAGTGTAGTAATCTACAGATACGCACCTCCGAGATACTTCATATGTTATATACGGATTGATTATTATTAGTCCTTGAGTGACTACTTTGAATTGCTTGAATCACGCCATCATTGAATTATAACACAAATATAACTAGTATTATAATGATCTTGTCACTGTGCATCCGTAACCGTGAATTGAGTCACCTTGTTCGACCCATTCTTCCTTCTGAGTAGAATCCTCATGCATTCCGCCCTGAATATCGAGTTACACGCTAAATAGATGAACACGTTGACAGCGCTGTTTAGAAAGCTCAGCCACACCAGAATCGAGTAAACCCCCACCGGAAAGCTGCTTCCGTCGGCGTCCACGAAAAGCACGAGCATGAAATATGGGCCCCAGCAGAGATTATAAATCACGTAAATTACTAGCAGTTGAATGGCGAGCTTGATCTCGTGCTTTTGTCTCTTGCTCTGCTGCTTTGATAAGCCTCGTTTCGATACTACTTCCAGCTTTTTACGACTTTCCCTGAAAACCCGGTATATCTTGATGTAGCAAATTGTCATGATGACGCTCACCGAGATGAAATTGAGAAAGAACACCAGGTAGTTGTAGACTTTGCTGTACGTCCAGTCGTA
>JAXGGS010451929.1:1474-11759 GCA_035585475.1 Armandia brevis
GCATAGTTTGATAATTCGTTTTCAGTCGAAGAGTAATATTCTGACCCTATAAAGCCTCTTGCCTTTTGACTGATTAGAAAATATTTGATCAACAAGACTAGGGAATGCTAATTAATTGTGATAGGATGATTAGATGACCTAACGGTTTCGTGCCGAATTGAGATTTTCCCTATCTAACTGATGATGTAGGGTCGTTCGATGCGATACGTCCAAGTAATTCGTGTCTCGCCGATTACGTCACAAATGCAGATGCCCGGAGCAGTGGCGCGAATGTCTGGCTCAGGAATCTGTGATGGGGCATTCTTCCACCCGTGTCCAGCTGTTTCCTCCATCCACATTCCTGCGGCGGGAGATGGCCGGTGTTCGCTCTCCTATCAGACACATGGATGGCGCGTGGTGTAGGACCTCCACCGTTCCGTCGCGTGTCCCGGTATTGATAGTTTCCGGCATGTTCATGTAAATCTTGGGAGAGAAATATCAAGACTCTTCACGTGACGTGAGATACGCGGCTGTAGCGAGTTTTACCCGACACAGTCACTATATGATTGACTTTTAATGATGGCGCATGCATCGATACGGCACCAATTTGATGAGCCGGCAACATTTTATATCCCACATTTTCAAGTTTTCCCAGACTGAAACTCTTGAATTCCAGACTCATTTGCTGTTTTGATTTTTAATATATGGCTGTGCCTGCTCGAGCACCTCTGCCCTGTCACATTAAAAAGACATCTTCCTAGCACGGACCCTTCTGACAGCTAGCACGTGAAGGGTTTGTGATGGCTGGGAAGTACATCACCCCAGGTTTCTGTAAACCATCACATATGACAGGTTCTTGGACACATCAGTGGCCTTGGACAAGTGATGTCTAGCGATAGCCAGACTAACCTTCACACACACACGAGTCACCGATTATCTGAAACGAATCACTTCACGGCGGTGACACTGGCGCGCAGTTATTTATGTGTGTGTCATATTTTCTGCTTAATTAAGCACTAATCATTTTTAAACGAGATACAATATTTAGACATTGCTTCAAAACGATACCGCTGAATGTCCTCTTCCTTTGTCTGCTAGGCGCCTATGAAATATGATATTCTTAATGTGTGACTATATATAGTACTGTTCGAACTATATTGTGTGATATGTAATCGTGCAGTCGCTTATGATAAATATTCAGCGCTTTACAACAATGAGGAAAGATCATTTTTGAAATGCAAGTTTGATTCATTGTTATAGTAAATCACAATACATACACGCATATTGAAATGTTACAGTAAGTGTTCTCAGTTCAGAATTTTTCCTTATGATGTGTGGCTAACTGTATTAAGTTACAACCTGATTTTGTTGACAAGTCACTGCGAGGTTTGAGCATGAGGAATACACCAAGAACAATAATGATATGGTGAGAAGCTATTGTTCTCCCACAGGATGTAAACTCCTGAAGGAGTGTCACACTGTTTACGTCTGACACCATTTTATTAATATATATCACAACAACTGTTTGGATGACAGGTCGTTAGGTGTGATTACACCATTCTCCTTAAGCTCTCTCTCTCCGATAAAGATACCAGCAAAAGATAGGATAGGTCACAATTCAGGTGCAGGATAAGATAATCCATGCCCACGTAGTCTACCCTCATAATTATTTATAGTTTGTCTGTTGAAGACCACGTGGTTTGAGTGAACCCAGCTTGTATTCGTGTCGTGTCGTTCCTTACCTGAACACACATAGAGGTATATGATTACCAGCTTAACGCTAATTACATGCAAATGATTTATTGTTGTAAACAATGAATGTACAAGTGGGTATTAAAGTGCCGATGAAAGTCTGATTTAAACGCTTTATATCTTTCATGTGGGTGGCTTGTATAAGTCCATGTCTTTTGGCACGCTTTATAATGGATTTAATGGAACCCAATCCTATTACAAATAAACCCTCTATTAATGGTAATACGCTTCTGCAGTAGGGTGATTATATTCTCATTTGATTATCAATGGAGAGCACTGATTATAGCCAATTATTCATTCAAGTCTTCTTCTCTGAATCGCAATAGTCGAATGTGCACCTTTGCACACCGTTACGCAATCTACTGACTTTTGGATTAGCTTAAAACATCGTGTTATATTTACCATTAGGAATTTAATCTGCTATCGAGTAGATTAAGATATCGATCATCCGCCACTTGATCTCGATGATTATTGATAATCGGATTTTGACGCCAGTTACCCGCTTATTATATCACGCTGAGGCAAAACAGGGAGGAGACTCCCAGCAAACTCATAGCTTACATTATACATGTACAAGCTAAATAAAACCGATATTGAAGAATCGTTTCAGTTCGACATTCACATTAACGCGTGTGATGGGATAATAAGGTTGTGACTTATCTATGTAAGATCACCTACAAAGGACGCATATCTCCTATTGCTGATCGCTAGTTTAGATAAAAAATCTGCTTTACTTATTTTATCTACGTGCTGCGAATAGAAAGGAGCAGGCGATTCCCACGACCGGCGAGTGCACCCCCTCAGGCCTCGCACCTTTCGCCGAGTGATAGCTTGTCGGGCTCGGCACGCTACGTATCGTTGCCGAGGTGATATCACTGACGACTCATCACGTCGTGAATCCCGACACTCCGAGGACTGCTGGCCGATAGCTAGGCCCGAAAACCCAGGCATCGGAATGTCGGGCCGTCAGGGAGCCCTCGACTCTGTTAGCCCAGGACTTGACTCCTCCATGTGGTGGATTCACGAGGGTTTATAAATACAGATCATGGCTTTTAAAAACCGCAAAAAACAAGCAAAATAATGCGGCCTTTTTATTTTGACTCATGCTTGAATATTATGTCCGAGGACCTAGCTCTTTCTTAGACTTTTAAGGCTGCTAAATCTCCCTTTAAATTAATGAAAATACTAAATTTGAAGAGGTTCAATACATTTAAGTCACAGCTTAGCGGATATAATGTCTTGCTGTTAGACCTACGTCGTGTCGCTTAATTAATTGGTGATTCACTGTTTTGTCACTTTGCTGTACATTGTATTTGCAGCCACTGTTATGCCGAGTTGCCATTTAAACAGATGGGGAGACGCCCGTCAGATATATACCGGTATGCTTACAGCACAATGATCGAGATGGCCGTTATATGTAAGCCATATATATACTCAGACACATGTGATAGCACAGACAGACGAGATATGTGACTAGGTAACATATATATCAGTTATACCTGTCGTATCTGACTGATTGGAGTTGCCTACCTGGAGCGACACGCGAACCAGCAATATCCTCTAGCTGGTAAACATATTGTGTTCCTGGCCTCGCCATCCGAGTATAATAACGTATATTAAGGCGGCTGAGTGTTGGCTATTCCGTTGTTTAGACAACAGTTGGATGACAGGTAGTTGAGTTTTTTATAGTCATCTGGCATTGAGATATTTACCATGTCACCCTGTGAGGACATTTACTCGTGGTTTGCCCCCGCTGAGGTGAGGTGTGAACATTGTGGTAAACTGTAGCTGTGTATTGACGAGGATGCCACTGTCACTGGTAGTAGGACGGTGAGTGATGAACTCTGCTTAGCTGTGAGATCGTCGCGCGTTTACAACCGTGAAAAACAAACGGCGGGCGCCGACAGCTCCGTGAGTCCGCCGCGTTTACAACCGCAGCGATCACTCTCTCGGTGGCGTCCGACCGCGGAAGTCTGAATACCTCTGTCACAGTTCCAATCTGTCGGCGATCGGGTTAGATAAGACTGCGCGGATAAACTTTCTCATTCATCCGGGGCCACAGGTATTGTGTGCGGAAGCTGCCAGATATTCAGATTTCCCCAGAGGCTTAATTAGCGCGAGTGTCTCGGCCTGTGCGCGCGCGCGGTTCCGCCGGAGATACAACCACCACCACCTTTCGGTCGTCTGCGATTTACCGCCAAACGCGCGTCGGCATCAGCTGGTGAGGAGTGCGACTAGAAGTTGACCCCTGCTTGCCCCCTGCTGCCATCGATGAGCTCCAGTCATTAGAATTTAGTCAAATTGAGTGTTAAAACCTGAGCCGCGGGTGTCGGTCAATGATTTCAGCTCTGACTCGAGGATTTGTGCAAGTTCTTAGCGCACCGCTCGCGGGTTTAAGTGTTAGTTCAGGCATACGGAACCACTGTTATTATATTAATACCAGGGGTGCGCCGATGGACTGAGCCGCCCCTTCTCTACACCTGTGATTATGCGGGCAATAAGCCACCAGAGCCGCGGTTAAAGCCATTTCTGCCCACCCTGTATCCTAAAGGAACAGCGTCGAGCTGTAATCAGAGAAGTTCACCGCACACGGAGGAGGATTTGTACGACTTCAGACGGGCAATTATCGACAGGATATGGTACTATAAGCTAATCCCCGAGAAACCCAGGATTGGTTGCTGAATTTTATACACTAAGCTCTCTCTCGCTGAGTTTGGTAAAATTCATACAGTTCAACTCAATGTTCTAGATTGAGAGAGTGAAGGGGAAACGGCCATGGAACCCCCAAAGATATGTATTCAAGGCGCGGATGGCGAGGAGTTGGATAAATACACCGAAGGGATCGAAGTGTCGAACGCCTGTCGAAATTTCTACGTGTCCCGATTAAAAACTGCAGAAGGGATGAAGAAAAAGTTAACGGCGGTCCCACCGAGTTTGGGCCATACGCCCCTGGACAAATCTATGGATGTACTTCGTCGTGAAATGGTAAATATACGTCGGCTTACCGTTTATATATGATTCAACTAGCTATTGACTTAACTTGTTTGATAAATATTACAGTGCGTCTGATCTAAATGTCCCGCCTTCTATTGAAGTCGCGTAAAATGTGTTGTCTTGTATATTTTGTAAGAGGGGAAGCCAGGCAGTCTGTCTATGACCCTCCTATCCCGTCTAGTTATCTATTGTTCAGGGTTTAGGTACACGGCATTCACGCTTTGCGTAGGGTTACTAAGACCTTTCGTAAGTACCAGCGTTAGATTATTTGGCTCCAGCTGGATGATGGCTATTGATATGTCTTGATATCAAACTGCTGTCTGTAAAAGGAATAGTAAGATATTTCTGGTTGACAATATTATCAGCCTGTCACCTAAAATGAATTGTGTAAATACATTTGCCATTGCACGTTTTTGTACGCCATGCTTGAGATTTACTTCGTATGACAATCAACTGTTAAATCTCTTCAATCCCGAGGTCTATCAAAGTTGACAGTCATCTATGTGCTGTCACAGGGTCGCACGCTAACTCACTTCAAATTTGAAATGTGGCCCGCTTGTTAGGGATGCGACATTTTTGCGACAAAGAGTTTGTTGATAAATAACGTTTTTACTTAAGGGGAATTTTCTTCCTGTTGAGTTGAGGTGTCAGAACCCCCGCGTCTCTGATGAATAATCAGTAAAAATATCAGCATATAGTATTCCTTTTGTGTCATTTGACTGAACCAACCTCTTCTAATTACAAGAAAGTGACAGGTTCTTTCAAGAGTTAGTGCGTCCTCTTTGTAATCAGCGTGTTCACTTTTTCTATCGCATGCATCGGGCTATGTTCAATGGCTGTTTTTTAGCTCTCGTTTACCGCATCACTTTTTTCCTCCTTGTTCTAATTCAACTCTTAGTTCTGGCTTTCAGCTGTGCACCGAATATTATTTCCATAATGACTTTATCATTCAGCGGTCGCCTATATACCATACAGGCAATCACTTTAAGCTACAACCGAGTCAACTTTCGTGCATGATTTATTGAGTTGGCTGCGCAAAATATATGTAATTTTAGATATCAGGCAATGCTATTACATACATGTACATGCATTATACTATCTGCATGTGATTTATTGAGTCGCAGTAAAGCCAAGTGCATCTACACAAAGATGGATATTATATTCATATCTTATTCACTCCCTATCCATGATCTAAAGGTTAGACTGAGACGTCATAGATATCACATGTCATAATCATATCACTAACAAGTGAACAAATTTATATACAAGGACCAATATAACTTTGCCCTTTAGTTTATTATATACCAAAAGGAAAGGACTTCATCCAAACGATTATTGTTAGTTTATATACAATCTGAAGGGTCGAGATTTGTGTCCTTCAGGCAACGCAAGTGTTATAATTAGAGTTTAGGATATAAATTCAATTGCTAATCTACTCGGAACAATGCATACAGCGATATACGGTGATTTCATTGTATTTCACCAAGGACCACTTACGTAAGAACATTTTAGCCAGTGCTCCACAATTTGCGTTTCCAATACCATACGAACCATGGTATGGCCAAACATACAAAAACAACAACGTTTAGCATTGTTGTATAAACTGCTCGTAAATATTATAGTTTGTCCGCAAATTTGACAACACTGGTTAGATTTAGAAATTTGGTGAGGCATTCTCCGGCCGAGGGGTCTCACATTTAAATCGCACAATGGCGTGAATTCCTGTGCTCCCTGAAGAGGGTAAGGAACGAATGCGACTTAGCAATTGTGTCACTCACCTACATTCCTTCCGTCCTATTGTAGTTTGTGAAACGAGTCCACTTATCCCCTGCTGTCCGAGTGGACGCGCTGAGAAGCAGTGCCCATCTCTTTGTAGATCTGATATAGTTTGGATAATTGTGAGGCGTTGGCGTGAATAGGAGCCAGGTGATTAGAAATGAAGATTACTGATTTGCCTCCGGTGAACAGTATTCAAGTTGACGTGTAATCGCCGGCAGTTGCACAAATCTGTCTCTTTGAATACACGATGTCACGCGCTAATCTCAAACAAACAAAGCCAATTATTGCCATGATTGATCAATTTTCTGCTTTTAAAATAGGGTCAAATCTAGCGCCGCTTCTTTCTGTAACTGCAGTGCTTCCCTGGACTCCTCTGACCAGGGTTCTCGCTTGGTTTGAATCCTTCACCTACCTGGGAATTTGATTGATGTGTCGGGTCAGCATGTTGTTAGTATGACAAGAGGAAACTGGACAGGGTTTTTTGAGTTAGTATGCAACACATTGGTATATTCACCTCCGACAAGCTGAGGTATCGAATGTGGATAGACTAAGAAAGGAAAGAAGATAGAAGAGTGTGTGGGGGGAGGGAGGGGGGGGGGGACTTGACGGGATAAGGGCCACCCTACTCCCGAGGTAGTGCGCCTCATCATTACCTCCCTGTAGTGAGCTGGCAAAAACTGCTTCTATGATCCTCCTCTCCTATCTCACAGTCCATTTGTGTTATATATCCTGATAGAAGGGGATCCTCTTAGAGCAGCTTTGATGCTAAAATTACTGTATATACAGAAGAGTACCCGGTACCTAGTTAAAAGTGAACCACGAAGGTGGTGATGTTTTTTATTTAATTTTTAGAGATCACTACTGTCGGTATTCATCTCACCGGGTTTATACTTAGCCTCGATATCGTATAACAACACCACTGTAAATAGACCGTCTAGTGAAATGTCTCTTAACTGAACCACGGTAAATGTTTTACCGACGATTTAATGTCAGCGAGGCTTAACCCAACAGTTTGTTTTTAGAAACGATTTAACCACAGCTACGTTTTCAAAAACGCGTTGTATTGATAAGCACGAACTATATAATGATCCATATCGTATTCCGTTACATTTACGTTGCTGCTATTTTTTGTCTAACTCCGTGCTGTGGGTTAAGAAATCGATAGTTCTCGAGGACTTCTACCATGCAGTGATTTCCAAATAACACAGCTCATCTATCAGTACTTCAAAAGGAAATCAACAGTTTTTAAAAAGTTATTATTGTATAAAAAGTAAAACGCCCGCTGGTTTATACACTTGGCTACAGGAACCACAGCGGTGTCCATTCTTTAAGACCCCGCATGCTCGCGTTCTGCTCATTTCACACTGGGTGTTAACCACAAGATGCCAGAAGACAATAACAGAATGAGTTGCGAGTTCGCACCTAAACTCAGAAACTCTACCGGTGGGAGAGTGACCCGGGCGTATGTTCCGTCACTCTCTCAGCAGACTTCCAACCTCCAGCTTGATATCCGAGGGTTATTCACGGTTAGCTCAGTATCTTACCTTCGTGTGCGTAATTCGGAAACATAGACGGGGCTGTCTGTTGCTTTTATTCAGGGTAGGAATACCAGACAGTCGAGTCATTTAAAATTGCAGGGATAGTATACATGCAGAACTCTCAATAATTAGTTTTTCCGCGAGGTATCTGGAAAAAGATATTATTGTTTCTGTCATAGCAAATCTGACTCTAATAATCTGAAACAGCTTGGATTTCACTCCCATCATTTGAAAACAGGTCTTCGATTCTATGAAACCATACATAAGTTATTAGTTTTCTTGTCAACCCCAGTTAAACACGACACGCGAGCACCGTTTACAAAAATCTGCGGTTTTGGCGGTTACCATTCCAAGGAATCTGTGCAGTAGAGAGTTCCATATTTGCTAATATTCTCCTGTGATTTATTAATTTGTGACCAACTCAAGACCAGATATGTTATACATTTTCTTGAATCAACAATTCATGGTGATATATATGTATCATCTTTAACAACTTTATGGCTAGATTTCATCAATAGATGTAAACATTGTCAGAGATACGTGTGATCAATTATTTACCTAGGCCAGCTGTGGCCAGATTGTGGAGTCGGTATATATTCCTAGGATAGCAGAAGCATACCTACCCATCAACATACATACCACCCTAGCTGCCAGGCATCGATGGAGCACCATTGAATCACCAACTCATCAAATAGTCACTACAAGCTAACAAATACAATATGATGGCGTGCGCACCTGGATAAGACAGACATTTATTTAACTAATGTAAAAGTTAATTAAGTTGACGTTTACTCGTTGTTTTGTAATGTCATGACACTTATTCAACAAGTGGTTTTATTGTTCGGCTGGAGCCATGGAGTATATGCCGTCTGACAAGTATAATGCTTTGGTAGTTAGGGATAGGCTGGTACAATGCGAACCCACCCGTCAAAGCTGGTACAACCCCTGGGGCCGCAATTTGTTCAATGCTTTCTCTTATCAAAGATGAATTATATAACAAAGACTAATGCTGTTTCCAGCCATCGAAGCGACGTATTGATAGATATTGTAACCTCGGGGGCAGTTACATGTGCCTCTGTAATCAAAAATGTGACACTTCAGGAAAATATGAGAAACATTTCCCCTCACCTCAGGTGTATCACCTAATTATTATCGAATACGGTCGTCTGCTAACTAGCGTTTTATTGTTTATATTAGCATTTATTAGGCCTTAATGAATTAGAGACAGGTATTTAATGAAAGACAATTGGCTCGATTTTCGTCACCTCTGCATTGTCTCATGTCGACTAAGATGCACGGTACGAATTTGTGCGTGATTTATTCACGACTGGTGTACGAGTAACTGCGGCCAGGAGTCGGTGCAAAGTGCACATTTACATATGAAATAATTTATCTCGACAATTAGATGCTTGTGTCACCCCAGGCTTAACTGACTAATTTGTCTTAAATGGTTACGAATTAGCTCTTGTTTCTTCCCAAAATGGCTCTATTAGGCGCAACTCATTGTTTTCTCTCGTGCACTTTGCATCATACACGTGCTATTCTATCTAATGGAGAATTATGAAGCTAATGGCGGGTGAACTGCAGCCAGATTCCTTTTGTACTTGTTGACTCCTCTCCTGGTCTCTTGGGTCCGATTATTTGCCGTTGCCGCGATGTTTACGAGTATTGAAATTGACGCATAAAAGTTTACCGCCCATCAGACGGTATCTGACCGGGAGGATGGGGGTTGTGATGGACAGATGGGGGAATGGGAGATGGATTCCCCGTCAACGCTCACCACCCACCCCCTGCATACCCGCCATAGTTTTCAGACACCACCACCTCCTGTCACGGCGAAACATGTGAAGTTATATCACTCAGACCAAACAGTTTAAGAGCTAATGGGTATTTTTGGCCATGTGCTCATTCGCGTAACAATACGTCCAGAAATCATCTGATATGTGTAATAGTTTCATGATTTATGCATGTTATTATCAGATTTCATTTCGATTTGTTTACATTACTACACCCAATAACCCTCTCCCTGTCTGATTCCTGTCTGCCGATCCCGTGTCTAACCGAGGATACACGACATTAATTTGCTTTATGGTCGGGCAATCTGCCCGGGGCAATTTGTGGTTTTATTGCTTGATGAACTCCGGGAGGTAATAAAGGGTAATTATCCCCTATGTGATGACCAGGAGCGTGGGCTGCAGTCAGACAGCAAACACTCCTTCTCGACAGCGCTTAGGAAAGTCAGA
>JAXGGS010452040.1:0-11759 GCA_035585475.1 Armandia brevis
CTTGCTTTCTTTGGAAGGTCCAGCTTCCTTAAATCTCCTCATTCGTGCGTTGCTTCATCCATTAGATATGTCTTATAAGCTTGAATATAAATTGCAAATCGATGGTGAATGCGCTATCATTTATCCAAACGCCTCGATTGAGCTGCGGCGGTCATTATTTATGTGGCATTCTAGGAATTGCTCCGAGCCAGATGATTCATTCCTTAAGAAAAGGGGGTCTATATTGTTGACTCAGCTTCTCAATTTTCCTCCTCATAACACCGTCAACATGACAAACTTGTTCAGGTGCTATGATAATACCATGATATCCGGATCTGTTGAATGCGACGGACAGGATGATTGTAGTGATGCTGAAGATGAGCTGAACTGCAACTCAAAATATAAAAGCATTGATTTCTCATTTTCTTGTTTAAATGGGAAAGGACGCATACCAAATAAGTATATATGTAATGTTGTGATTGATTGTGATGATATGAGTGACGAGTCAGCATCAATGTGCAGCAGGTCCTCCTGTAAACACAGTTTTAAGTGTAAATCTGGCCAGTGTGTCATAGATTCTGCTGAATGTGATGGATTTCTACAGTGTTTGGACGGATCTGATGAAAATAACTGTAATGTGCAATTACATGTACAAATGTTGGAAACCCATGTTCATACAAGTATAACGTCATTAGACTGCACTTCAGCAGGCTCTCTGCCAATTCAGGACGAATCTACGTTCTGCGTTACTTTGAGCGACTTATGTGTATTTAATATAACCATATACCATACATTGGTACCTCTTAAAGATGGCGCTCATTTGAGACACTGCAAGCATCACCCATGCACAGGAATGTTTAAGTGCCTCGGTAGTTACTGTTTGCCCTGGAACTATGTGTGTAATAGACAAACAGAGTGTCCAGAGGGTGATGACGAGGCTGGATGTCTTTACAACCAACTCTCCTGTCCTGGGATGTTTAAATGTAGAGATTCCTCATGTTTATCCCAGGATCAGGTGTGTGATGGAATTGTACATTGTCCGAGGCGAGATGATGAAATAGACTGCCATTTCAAATGCCCGCGTCAATGTTCATGCAAAGGGGATGCGTGGAATTGTTTGGTTTCGAACGTTAATGTAATGTCGGACACAGTTATATCTTTATCACTAAAACACATCTTCAAAGAGTCACAACTGACACTGCCAACCCAGCTGATGTTTTTAGATGTGAGCTCAAACAAACTGACAAATGTTCCCGGAGATGTCTCAAATCTTACTAGATTATTGAATTTAGATTTATCGAAGAATGATATCTCAACCATACATAAAAACAGCTTTTTGAAATGCAGCTCATTGATTTTAATTAACTTAGAAAGGAACAATTTGAGGTTTATTGAGAGTTACGCATTCAACGGACTTAGTCGCATTCAGCAACTAGATCTAGCAGATCAGTTAATTGAACTGATTGCCGATGAAGCGTTTCATGGAATGACAGAATTGATTAGCTTAGATCTCAGAAATAATAAATTGTCGAAATTTACCTCCAGATGGATCATTGGCGCCAAACAACTAAAGGCAATATACATTAGTGGAAATAACATTACTTTAGTTGTAACGAGTTCAATTGTTGACCACATTCCCTTTAACTTACAGTTTGATATTCCAAGATTGTGTTGCATATTTGATGAAACAACCAACTGTACTTCAGGCAAGCAGAGTTATTGCCTGCAATTGATTGGAAACAAGGCTCTAGCCCTCCAAGTAATGGCTCTAGGTTTATTATGTGCATTTATAAATTGTCTATCCCTTTTAGGTAAGTGGAAACGTCAAATGAACAAAAATCAATTGACTATCATAGCACAGTCATTGATTGATGGTATTCAAGGATTACGTCTTGTGGTCCTTGCTTCACTACATTTAAGTTATGGGAGAGACTTTTCTCTATTTCACTCTTCATGGAAATCAAGCACTTTGAGTTTGTTACTGATGTTTAATAGTTTATTCCCCTTGTGGGTGTCATTTGTATTGCCTTGTCTAGTTTCCACTGACAGATACTTTGCCGTCTCCCATCCATTAGAGGCGCGAGCTAAAAGCAAAAGTATTAAGCCACGGATGGTTTCAATAGTTATTCTTGTTTTTCTGGTGTTCGTCTGCAGTGCTTTCTCTTGTACTACAAATCTCAATGCTACCGACAGGCTCTCAGAATCTTATTATCATGTTGGATTCAATACAATCAGTCCCCACTACTTCGTCATACCAGTAGTTGTGTCACATTTGGTATTTTGCTTGCCTGGCACGGGAATCTTATTGGCATCTTATGTAATGTTAGCCCGCGCTCTGAAACGTGGGCAAAGGGAGGAAACGAAAAATAAGCACCGTAAAATCTACGCTCAGATTGTGCTGCTATGTTCTGTTGATACCATAAGATGCGTTTCAGTACTTGTCGCAGTGTTTACCCACTATGCTATGGAAGACCCCATGTCAGTGCTGGTGAAGGGGTTTATGCTGAATGCAGTCGGTCTGATGGCCGTTGTTAATCCCGTGATGTACACATTATCAACTGAATCAGTGCAGCTGTTTTTAAAGTTTAAGAAACACTTTCAGTGAATGGAATTTGCTATTTGCATATGTGTTGCAAAATCTAGAACTGCCACTTCTGCATTTTATATTGCAGTGCAGTGTGGGTTATCATTATAAATAATTAACTGATATCTTTTATTGTGTATTGGGTTTATTGATATGTTTATTCTCTCGACCAAGCATACAGAATGGTGAAACCTTTCGTTTCCTACGTTACTTTTCTTTCATTAGAAATAGTGGAAACAAAGGTCATTGAGGGTATCTTTCCTACAAACTATTTTTTTAACAAATTGGAGTAAACGTTGGAATAGTCTGGTCGAACTTCATGCTCCAAAACATGCTAGGAATTTTCTGTATAACAACCTTTTTTGGATGAACACGATTTATAACATTGATTATTAAATGTGGGCCTCTCATATGTTTACTCAGAGGAACACAAGTCTGCATCTATATATCTCTCTGCAAAAACATTTTAGCAACAATTATTGGACGTGAAAACAGCTTTAGCAGTGCAATTAGCATACAGTATAGAATGAAATAATCATTACATTATATAATACCAGCCCATAATAATACATTATACTACTACACCGTAGAATATAATCAAGGTTATATTCGGTTTGTTTGAAACAACATTCCTGGACTCGGGCCAAGACGTAAATTATGTCTTCAACGCATGCGCTCGCGTGCAATCGAAGGATAAAAGCCTGGAATGCTGGGAGAAGTCATCTCAGTTCTTCCCACTGCCATCTGTCGTAGCTCACTCATTAAAATTTATAGTATAAAATTGTCAGTAACATTATTCTTATCATGATTGCATGTACATGTGTCAAAGAGAATAAACGGCCCTCTTGCATCGCCAGTTCAACTTAAACTTACTGTTTTATTGTATGTACAGTGTTATTGTCAGAATAACATAATGAACGTAAGGTTAGGTGTTATCTGATAACGTTCTTGTGTCAGAATAATTAGAATTTAATGAAATGTTTGCATGTTCCTGAAACATTGTTGAAGCATTTAATATCAAAAAATGAATTTGTAAACTTAAACATCAAAGTGCAAATGAACAAGTTAAATACCAGAGAATTGAAGACATATTTCCTTTTATGAACACTGCTATCATCACTAATGTCCATTCTTTAGGTTTTGATTTTTCCATCTCTTCATCATTTAGAATGACCAAATGTATTTCTTTATTTCCTCTAGGTTTTACAAATGTTCGGTGTTGAGGTTGCATCCCACAGTTACGTCCCTAGCAGATTCTACTCTGTAAGGATTGATTTCTGTGTCGGTTCCGTCATTCGTACTACTATCAGTAGTCATTCCGCTGTCCACTTTCATATTGGTGCAAACTGGCGATGGGATGGTGGAGTGTTGACCGGTTACCGCCGCCCATCTTTTCTTTGTCCTTTCATTGCTGTTTGTTGAACTTTATTAGGAATATCCAGCTTCCTATCAAGAACTGCGAACTTTTCTTCCATCACGGGTAAATGCGCTCCAGTGAGATCTGTGAGTGATTGGTAGGCCGGGTTGAGGACGGTAACATCAGTACCGTCTAAATTCTCCCGAGACGACGGACCCTCTATCATCGAGGCGGCCGATCCGAATTTAATTGAATCGTACCAGGAATCTGCTTCGTCCGTGGAATATGTGTAGATTTTCCCCCAGGCTCCGGATTTAGTGCGGAACTTCACACAGTCATCATCATCGAGATCCACATCCACGATGCTCGCCACATCATACATCTTACACGAGGTTTTCGTGGGTGACTCGCGCTCGAAATCATAGAAAATCAGTGACCTCGACGGTTTGTTTAGACTAGGATATTCAACCACTGACACATTGTATAATATCTTCATGGCTACCGACTGCAAGTATTAAGACTTTTTAAAGGTAAATAAGACCACAAGACTTATATGCAAGTATATATTCAAATGTCATGGTTATATGTAACTCATCTCATGCACATACCTCAGATAGCCAGCACGAAACACATCCCTCCTTCACGATTCTCGCCATTTTCACAGACGTTTGTATATGATTCTGTTTTCTGAGCAATTTCTAAGATACTTTAAGCCGGATTGTATGGATTGTGCATTGGCTCCCTGCTATAGCTAGTCACTGTTGAACTACATCTAGTTAACATCACACAGTGAGATACATTGTGTATACAACAGAAGTAAATTGCTCCCCAGTTTGCGATCAAGCTATCAATGTTATCACGCATATGGTTATTTACAATAGAATGCGAATAAATACCAATTAGCCCGAACATAAAGGCAAAGTCTATGAAGTCTGCTTTTTATCACATATTTTCCAAGCGTTTGGTGATAACAACTTAGGCTTCATAAGATTAATAAATTGCTTCTCAGGCTTTTTTTCCGCTGAGAAGGGGATGTGGGCGGCAGGTCACGTTTTTATGGGGTTTTTTTGTCAGGGTCCGTGCGGCAGTTTTTTTGTTCTTTTTCTACAGAAAAGAGGGTGAGGCAGGTTTTTGTTTTCGAAATTCGGCCAATTTGCTAATATAATTGGCCAATTTGCCTGTATAACCTGAAATGTTATCATTTTAATCCCCTAGACCAGGTGACCAACTAATCATCTCCAGAATTTTCCTTTCTACTCTCATTTTCTTTTTTATTTACGATCCAAAGGGATGTTGCGGCAGGTTTTTTTTTTTTTATTGAGAAGTGGGTTACGGCAGGATTTTTTTTCTTGTAAAAAGGGTGCGCGAGGTAAACACTTTTTTTTTTTTTTTTTTAAATGGCAATTAAAAAAAGGGGGGGTGCGGGTGTCTCATCATCGTGTCTCCCATGCGGGCGGGCCAGAGTAGCAACTTTAATTAATTTCATGCAGCCTTATTATGTTTATTGTGTACAGTAATGGTTCTTCACGAAATTCATGACAGGCAAAACGAGGACCCTGCGCAGAGAATATGCGTTTTGTATGGGACGGTCTGACATCAGCTAACGTAATGATAGGCATAGGTGTTCAACAATAAACAATAAACCTTGTTATTTGTAACAAACTGATCTATTTCATCGAACATATGTGCCTCAGAGTGGTCTCCCATTAGGACAAAGGGTGTAGTAAGGGTCTAATTGGACAATTTATCGTTCGATATGGCGGTTTGTAAATAGAAAAGACCAGAAAGTGGCAGACAATTATTCAATAATTAGATAAAAAAAAGGGAGTTTTGATAAGTATATAAATTACATTCATAAATAACTATCGTTTTGCAGACAGTAGGAGATACGTATCTATATAGTTTCTCGGTATAATTAAGTTGTTTTATATGCAGCTTGAATATAAAAGCATGGTTATTTTTTAACTATTTACTTGCGTGTGTGTATTTATTGAGTCATTAGATCAGAGGTACAGCATAGCAATATAATATATAATTTGAACGCAAATGCTGCTATTCATTCCTTAGATACAGAACAAGCCTTACATTAATCTTTGATTTTAGTGGTTGAATATCATATCGCAGTCTACAGCTTATGTTGTTCTTTCTTGTGCCGCACTAAATGTATGTGTCTAATAAACTTCTGATTGCAGATTTCACACTTATATGTCGATTCTGGGTGTACTTCATGAACATGTCTGATACGACTTACTTTGGATTTGAATACCAGTTGACATATTTCACATTCAAAGCTCTCATCATTTTCATGTACACGCACATGTGAGCTTAGCTGATCCTTTCTACCAAATGCAACTCTACATATATCACATGTGAAACTTGTATTTGAATTAGAATGAAACAATATCATGTGCCGTTTGAGGGAGTCCTGCTTCATACTTTCGTGGCATATATCACATTTCTTAACAATGTGTGTTTTTCTGACATGATCATTCAAATCAGTCCTTCTTTCAAATGTTCTATCACAGTGACCACAGCGGAAGGGTTGCTGTCCAGCATGGGCTGTCACAAAATGATAATCTAGTGTCATCTCATCTGGCAATGTCTCCGCACATAGATGACAAGCCAGTTGTGGACCTCCTGTGTGTCGCTGCATGTGTACCTTGAATTGTTGACCACATTTGAAGATTTTCGGACATTTGTCACATTTGTAACGCTTCTCCTGAGAATGGCTGTTGTAGTGGTGTTCCTTCAGAGCGGATTTATTCAAAAACATTTTTCCACATTTCTCGCACTTGTGCTGCAATGCCGGTCCGACGCCATGGGTGGTAAGATGACCAACCATTGACGATTTGTGAAGGGTTTTAAAACTACACAAATCACACTTCAATTCCTTTCCACCAAAGTGTGTTTTCAAATGACTCTCAAGTTTCGCTGCACAGTCAAACTTTTTGCTGCATTCAGAGCACGTGTGATTTAGCTTCCTGTCCTCACCATTGCCAGGATGTTTTCTAGCAATGTGAACTCTGAGATCGGCCAGAGCGCCATGACCCATGGAGCAAAATTCACACACAAATGGTAATTTGTTCTCATGTCTTAACTTATGAATCCGCAGCGAATATTTTGACTTTAACACTTTGGAGCAAACATCACATTCGAAATCCGTTGAGTTTGAGTGACTCAGGAAATGTCTTCTCAAGGAGTTGTGGCGTTCGTATTGTTTGCAACATACAGGACACTTTAATCCTTTCAAGCCCTTATGCATGGATCTCTGATGACTTCGTAATTGTTTCCTACTGAGGAACCGTTTAACACAATTGTCACACTCATATTGTCTCTGGAAGCCATGCGAACGTTTCATATGTTGGATCAATCTGCTACTTTTAACATAAGTGACACTGCAAGTCGAACATTTGTATTCCTGGTCAATCTTGTGTTGAATTTGCACGTGACTCTCAAGGCCGTACTGCGTCTCAAACGTTCCTTGACATAAATCACAAAATAATCTGGTATCCAGGGTGCAAGCACCTTTGGAGTCGGCTTTCCTGTTAGCAGTATCTTCCTGGACATCTGGATCGGCACTACTAACGGATATAGCGTCATCAGTAGTATCTGGATAGTCGCCCGACTTGGCACTACTACTAGGCAATTTATCACGAGTAGTACTTGGGCACATATCCGGATTAGTACAAGTGCCGGTAACATCGTCACCAGATGCGCCTGCGAAAGTTTGTTGTTTTAAAGACGTCTCCTGCTTTATTTCTATAACAGCGATAAGAGAAGTCTCAGGTTGAGTCCCGCCCTCCTGTTTCACTTGATGCGGAAGAACTGTGGGTAAATGTCCGGCATTCTGCAGCTGTAACTTCTCCCGGTATTTATTCTGACACAGCGCGTGGTTCTCACAGGACAGAGGTAATAATAACACCTTCAGTTTCTTACTCGGCGGCATCGTTCTGTAAAATATAAATATGTAACTTTATTACCAATGCCAGTACTAGCAAGTCTTATGGTTATGACTGAATTTAGCAAGTATTATAAATACATGTATATATATATATTCAAAGCGATTCAATAGAATGCGTGTTCGCCGAATTAATAGCTAAGCATAACTCGCCGTTGAATAAATTAGATAGCACAGATTCTGAATACGCTTTTGAATTGCGTCGAACATATAAACTAAAATTAATGATATAGATAACTTTTAAATCACATTTGAATATTCATTGATACATATGCATGACATATGTTTCCTTTTGCGACTTTGCTTACAATGATCATGCTAATAACAACATTTCTGTATTATAATGAGCTTATTGCCTCTAGGCTTAAGGGCTGTACATGAATTGATACGATTAATGTGTATTCTAGATTTCAGAAATGTTTATGCTATAGATATAGTCGGGATGCTCTAATCCGACGCCAAAAATATAACGGCTCGTAAACGAAAAAAAAGGGGATCGACCCTCGTATATCGGTTTGGATAAAACCCAATAAAAGAACACAAACATCCGTGGAATATAAAAAAAAAGGCACGCTAACTGACGCTGTTTGGCGTCCGTCAATGGCCGAACGTGCCCTAGCTGTCTTTATCACCAACCGTCGGATTAGAAGTGGGTTTGCCAGTGCCCTATCGTTACGTTATTGTGCTGGACTCTCCATCAATACATTTCATGGCTACCTCTTTACGTAGAAATAATAATCGCCGCATCATCGGTTTGCCCGAAAGAACGAAAACATAACAAGTCGGCACCCTGGGTTTTTCTTGGTGAAACAAATGTTTGGCGGTTTTCAAAATAAAAAAGAATCCGCCGTGCGCACCAACCTTTCCTGTTTAATTAACGATGCAGAATATACGATAAAGATTGGTGTATGAAATTTGTGATAAATGCGAATATGTCAGAGATATGACGATTCTGAACGATTCCAGCCCGCATGCTTTAAAACAAGTGTGACGGGCGCAAATAAATAGGCGACTAGGCCATAAATAAGTCATAAGTTGTTTCTCAGGCCCCGCCCGCTATTTCACAGAAAACAAAAAAACATGCCCCCCCCCCCCTATTTAACACTGAAAAAATCACAGAGAAAACCAAAAATTTAAAACATAATCCCCCAAACCGACTCTCACGTACTTCCCCCAAATATGCTCTAAAACCCCTAAAATGGGGAAAAGATTTTTAAAAAAAAGATAAAAGGCACCTGCCGCTCCTAATATGCGGGCCCGCTGCCCCCCTAAATTCTTCGTGAAAAAACAAAACAAACCTGCCGCCCCCATTTTCACAGAGAAAAAAAGGCTGCCGACCCCTTCTTGGCAAAAAATATATATAAAAAAACAAACTTGACCTGCCACCCGCACTCCTTCTCTCAGCAAAAAACCCCTGAGAAACATAACTTAATAATTTTATGGAACCTTAAGTCCTTTGATTTTACAAAAGTTCCGTTACAAATACGTCAGGTTGCGATACATAGACACATGATAATCACAGACGGCACTATTGATGTGAATCAGTTATTTGTTATTAAATATCAGTCAATGCTACGTCCGACAGAGATGTCGAGCACAAATACATCCATTAAAACAACTCAACGATACATGACCTTCGCCCCAAATAAACGTCCTGCCTACGTACACAGGTGTACAACTGTGAATGTTTTCAATGAGCAACTACCGCACAGTTTAACTCAGGGTATCTACGATTGTGTATGCATTACATGTTTCAAATATCTCACCTTGATAGAAAAGTTCCTGCTGTCGTAGTGGACTGGTAAATGTGCGTATTGAATATCCAGATTTATCTATCTAATCCGCGAAGGGTTTTAATTCATAACATCCGAGAGCGTCCGTCTGATTTCCGGGCCAACGTGACTATCACTGGCAGCTTGAGAAGGGTGTGTGGCTATATAGGTGTGAAAAACACAGTTCATGGGTTGATCACGGCTGTGGCATCAACCAATCAGAAGGCTGCAATCGGTAGACGTGATAAGTGGAGTATTGCGGTGACAACTGTGATGTTGTGTGCGAATTTACGTTATCGGTCCTTTGTTATTTTATTTGTAATCATCTGATCATTCCCCTGTAATCAACCGGCACCTTGATACACACGTGCACTGATGCTGATAAGCAGTAATCTAAAGTAATGTGTGATGTTCTACGGTCACTGCTATCTGCAATTATATGGGTGAAGTCGACATCCACATTTCTCGCGAGTCATAACAAAAACTGCCGAAATCGATCCCCCTTGAATTAAAACACGCGAAATTTTGTGAGAATTGTCTCGGGGAGAGAGACGAGCATTACCTGAGCATGAATAACGATTTGAATTTAATGCGCTCTGTAACAATAAGACGGGCGATGAATTTTATTGAAGGATCAGTTGAAATTAAGAATGTGTGGTGGGAAACCCGTTTGATTTCCGATAATCGATCTTTCCCGACGATCTAGACCCGCGGTATATTTGTCATTTGCATTAATTTTAAACTGCGAGATCTCGCTAACTTTACTCATTTCTAAACGATGACATTGATGTTTAAACCAATCGCAATGGATAGAACATATGTCGTATTTGACACATGTTGTTTAATCGTTGTTTAATATCGCTTATCAAACCGCGCTGATACCGACACGGCAATTAAATTGCACGCAAAAAATCTCGTTTTTTAAATGAAAAGTTATCAATATTATAGCATCCACATTATCATCCATGTCCCGTCAGCTTCGGCAAGTGTGTATGTGTGCAGTTTGTCAGATCCTGAGAGGATTTCAGAGATTTACCTCAGTTTGTCAAAATAGAAAGACACGGCAATTTTCACGCGGTTAAAACGACCGCGGGAGATACCGGTGCCACACTCGCGTGTGGAATCAGCATATATATGAGTAAACGATTTATTAATGATCACCATACATCCAGGCTTCGTTAGTTAGACTACAAACTTGTCCGCCCGTTGTTACCGTGAGCTATCTGAACATAACTGCCACGTGCACGGCTGAGATGATGACTCGCGGATTGTGCTATCTGCAGTAAACACAGTGATCACACAGTGATGCTGCGCTAATATTCACATCGGCTTTTCCAATGTTATGATGTACATGTAGTGCTATAGATACCTGATTATGTGTTGATGTCGTGAGTATTAGTGTCAAACTATATACATGTGTACACATGACCTGTTGTTAAACGGTATCTGTATCCGATCAGCTTCACAATGCACGTGCTGTAAGTAGTACGGTGTGTAGTGAACGTAGCAAATTAAAGGAAGTCATTAAAGAAGTATGATTCAAAATATATTGATCTCCGCTTTTGATTTCCGAGGGATGCAGTAATACACAAGTACGATCTGACAGAATGATATGTCCGGATGGTTGTATGATTTAATTAGGTTTAGGTACGATGCACCGTATAGATCGAGAAGAAATTTTCCCCTCTCTATCCTTGGTAGTGCGAAAACAACGCTCTCCCAGATAACGCATCCCCGTCATCTCTACTCTCCAAAGCGGCGCCGCACTATCACAGGTAGTGATCCCCCATGTAAACTGATAATCCACATAGGGAGTGCGACTGTCTCCAGCTACAGAAAAAACATCACCTTAAAAGCAGCTGCTGGGATTAATGTATACACTTGTGACAATGAAACTTATGAGCTGCATGTGAAAGTGGATCATTCCTGGGAATCAGCTCGCAATATTTGGGAGTCCCGTGGTTTGGCTTTTCCTTCTACATCCGAAGGGTCGATGACGTCAAGTACTGTTGCCGGTTTTGGCAGGCTGCAAATCACCTATTCCGCGAGATCATCGAAGATAGGACAATTGAATTGTCCTAGTAGGACAATAGGGACAAGTCAAATTTC
>JAXGGS010452151.1:14545-37238 GCA_035585475.1 Armandia brevis
AGATTAGAAGCAGTGCTCCGTGTACCGGTAATCGGGCAAATTTGTGGATGTACCGGTACTAATTGGAATCATATCTTTAGCTTGCAAAGACATGAATTTAATCTGAATCCATGGATATTCTCTTTACACTCACCTAGACCAACAATATATCAAGGACATTTCACTGCATTGTCCTTTAGGTCTTATCGCTTTTAATTTCTACACAGTTATCTGTCCCTAACCTTTTTAAATATTACATTTCTCACTGCAGAAACAGCTTCAAGGAAAACGAATTTGAAATTAGCCAAGACGCCGGTAAGCTGTCCGTAACATTAGGCAGAGGATCCAAGCCCCTTGAGTTCAGCTTGTACGAGTGCACTGCCAGAGCTAAACGTGTAGAGCTTCAGCATGTTTTATTTAAGCTGGCAGAATCTCTCCAGGCGACACAATCTAAACTCGAGAAAGCGGAGACAACCATCGAAACATTAAAACACCAAAAAGGCAGCAGCGCGTTATCTGCAACACTAGACTCGGGAGATGCTAAGAAGAAATCCACAGTTAAGGCAGCACAGAAACAGGGTGGCATGAGCGTAATTAATCCAGGCACCAGAAAAAGGAAAGCTGCAAAGGGGGTGGAGTTCGACTGATTTCTGGTAGCGTATTACAATACCAGTTATAGGCTTATGGAACTATGTACTCATTTTTTCAAGATACATATACATACGTCGTAATCGATAATATATTGGAATGTACTGTAATACTTTTATAGTTGAAATAAACTAAAATAAAATCACATGATAGCATATTCACTAGCACTGAAATATTTTCTTGAATGAAAGAAAAAAGAAACTTCGCGACATACAAATTGTGGGAGACAGCTTTAGCCCCTCATATTTATTTTTACTTTGGATACAAATAGCAGGACTGGCAACTGTAGTTCCGGGTGTTTGTACAAAAATGGCGACCAGTATGTTTGGGCAGACAGGCTATGATTCATCCAGAATGTGTACTGCGAATAGAGGACAACATACCAATATTTTACCTCTTACTGAAACATCATACATAAACAAGTAATTCAACAACAAAAGCAGGTTCACACGACACTATTCCACACATTCCTGGTTTGAATTAAGTCTTTATGAAACGACATGCCATATATGTAGCACCTCGGAGGTGTAAGAGTGTACCGTTTACCCGAAAGGTCAGTTTTAGTCTAAAGCATCAAATTTATCACGAAATCGAATATTAACCCTTTCCCGAAACGCTTTGTGCATTCTCCAGTTAGTTAATTAGCTGAAGCATTATTCCAATAGACAAAATTGTGTCACGGAAATTGAACAATATTTAGTATCCCGAGTAGATATAGACATAAAACTTAGTATGCCATGCAACCCTCGCAAAAGGATTCACATTTCTTACAAGTAACGAAACTCAAACACTGACCTTTCAAACAATCAAATTATTATGCATGAAACTAAAACATAATGAACCTACAGTTACTAGATGTAGTCTATTGATCCTTTGGTAATATGTGAAACAAAGCTTTAATTGCACTGATGAGTATAAGATTACACGACAGACGCTATGAATGAGACCATTCGAACACATTCTTTAAACCAATCTTACGCAATTAATTTCACCAAATGCCACAGGATGCCACATACTTCCCCATTAGTAGTCGTGTCACCAACTGCATACAATGTGCAGAAACATATGCAGTTATGTACTAGCATTCGTGTTGCTCAAGATGTTTGAAGCAAAGGAACTATTGCAAATTTAAGTTTATCGGCATTAGTCATTCAATTTCTTAGCACATTCAGCCCTCACAATTGTAATAGAAACTTGTATGTACACACCCTACTATAGAAAGACCAGTCTTGGATGGGATCACAAAAAAAAAAGTTAAAGAAGTTCTAATTGATTCATGATTATGTATGTCTAGGGGACATAGGTGATAGTTCTTTACCATGTGCGTTTATTTACAATTGACCCCTAGATACGAAACAAAACAACATAGAATCTAAGCCGAAATTAAAACTGTATGACAATTTGAAATGAGGCAAAGAATTCTGCTCCGGCTTCGCCCAAGCGACAGGTGACAAGCAAAAAGTTTTCACGGTGCAACTTGTTGTCCAGACAAGACGATGCACAAGGGAGTTAATTACAATATGAAGATTATTATAATATTGAAATATACAATGTGCAGGTTTAGCAGGCGTCCTCAGTCCAACGTACTAATAATCCACAAGACACTTGTTCTATGCCCATACGTAATAATAGCTCGGTAATCTCCAGTAAAACAATCTGCGACTATTACGTTAATTACCATCCTCCAATCCACTATATATAGTTGATTCTACATGTTTACTCATTCATGTGTCATACAATTAATAATTGCCTAGAATAAAAACTTACATCTCAGAGAATACAGATAAATGAATCCTAATTATCAAGGCCATTTATTAAAACACCTATTGGGTAAAATAGTTTATGCTCTGGGTTTTACAGCAAAAATGTATCACCAGAGGTGATGGGGGTTATGCATACTGAAGTTGCCAATCTGCTTTTAATTTAAATACATTAACACGTATGTTATCAGGCATTGTTCACTAATAGTCAGCAAAATTACATTCTGAATTAGAAGCTTTGCCAATGGAGTTCCTTTCACAGGTCTGTACATAAGTGTATGATACAATACAATATATTATAAGATCGGTACAAAATACACGCCAATGTTTCAGCTTTGAACCTATTCTGTCTGAGTGTCTACATTCACATTATAACATTTACTGTACATGATGGGTACATTATTGTACAACTGAAACTAGCGTTGACTCGGAGTCCATATTCACACACTCTCGCGAGATCAGACAAGTTCACGGGGGAACTTGTCGTCTCATATTAAGACAGGTTGCTCAAGCCATCTTTCTGTAGAGTGCGCCCATATCTTATCATATGGGAAGGGCCTGGCATCACAATTTTAGTTCATTGGCAATTTTTGATGCTATATTCTTGAATCCGATCGAGGTGCCTGATATCCTTTTGAACCTGACACCGTTCAGCGATAGCCTGGGCAATTTGCACACTTCCATTTCCCATTGCACCAAACTGTCCGTGTTGGGGTCACCATGCACACATAGTAAGAGGAACTTTTCTCGCTGTTCGTAGTCACAGTTATTTGCGTCTAGCACCTTTCTGATTTCCCTCATCATGTCATTGGGGTCCATCGAGCTAGTTGTTTTCATACTCCAAGTGAATCTCAACGACCTCGGCTTCACCTGCTCACCCACTTCTCTCTCGTTCATTGACCTACGGAACAATTTACTGTAAAGTAAAAAGCAATCGTGGGGATGAAACATGACTCACTGATTGTTATGGCCTTAGTAGGGAAGCATGCCTGCATGCAACCGCTCCACGAACAACCAGTGCGTGTCATATTTTCAAATTGAGCATGCCAATACTAGCCAGTTCAAGCCGTGTGTGTTTTCATGTTTCTGAATACATGGCGTTAAATGGTTCACTTCAACGTTAAGTCGTCAGTCTGGTTTTAACTTCCAAAATGGGTTGCTGGATTAGTACAAGTATTACAGTGAAGCCACACCGAGTTAGCTATATTTGAGAATTCAAAAAGTAATTTGTGATTAACCTAAAGATAAATTGGTTTGTTTTATCTGAAGATATTAATTTTCATGTTAACTTAATGATAACAATGGCTTCCAATTGCATCGATAAAACACATGTATATGGTGCTTTAAAATATGCGAGTCTTACCTAGATATATCAAGCAGGACAATAAGGATACGCAGGTTTAAGTAAGAATCTACTACAAAAAATGTTTTACCAACACCAAATGAAACAGGAAAAGACAAGCAAGCACTTTATCCATAATAAATACCAAAAGACTTGAAAGCTGTCATGCGTCAAAATGAAAATACCGAAGGTGGCTTTGTGGGAGTGGTTACATTAAGGCAAATGACACATAGGTATTACCGATACTTCAAAATAAACACTAGTACAAAAAAAGGTTTCTGATCAAAGACACACCAATCACTGTAGCTTTACAAGTGGTTTGGAACTAAAACTGTTCTATTAATTTTGAATTCATTGTAAGCAATTTTAAATAAATTATATAAATTTTTGTCGAAATAAATAGAAAAGGTCGGTTTTATTTCAAGAACATTAATAAAAGTCCGTGATCTACCGGTAATGTAATGATAGATATTTACATTTTAAGGTTACCAAAGGTTTTAGTCTGTGTCCGAGAAATTTCTATCAAGGTCATAGAAAACAAAACAGTCTATATATATATATATAGAACACTGATATTAGTTGAATTTATGCAAAACAAAACAACAATTAAACTACGGTATTCTATTCACCTACAAACTATACGATATTTTTATGTCGAGCAGGGAATCTGCCTGCATGTCAGAAATATATTAAATACACTATCTAAACGTCCAGGCAAACTGTAAAAAATTCCCGTAATTGTTAACATAAGATAACTTCGTGTACAACATAAACTAGAATAAGAGGCACAAATTAAGGACGCATTGCTGTAAGTATGCCTAAATGTTGATAGAAAGTGTTTAGGCCTCAGTTTTAGCATTAAATTCTGAGAGTTAAAAACGTCGTCAGTGGGCCCAGATGGCAGCTGTTTATAAAATGATTGGAATGATTAAAGTACAGTGAGTGTACGCTATCTCAGAGTGCACGAACGGTTTGTATGTACACATGTATGTACATGGTTGGTTCCCAAAAGAAGCTCAATCCAAATTATAGTTTAGTTAATTAGGTACATATTGAGTTAGTAACATTGAATTCTAAAAATAATCGCGATCGGTGGTGTGCAAAAGCAGGAGAAACCCACAACCATGAAAGCTGTAATTAGTGAGCGATGCGTTGTACAGAAAGAGAGTGGTAATAAGAAAAGGATTACACAAACAGGTGAGGAAGGATATGGTGTAACTATAGCTACTGTTCCTCCACTACACTGGCAAGTTAAACCAAAATGAAACCAACTATTAAGTTCAGGGAAGAATTGTATCTCGTCTGAATAAAGATTTGTCATTGTCAGGACATGAACACGGAATTATGAATGAACTGGCCAAGTAATTGAAGGTTGACAACTCAACAAACATTCCTGCATACGTTTTAGTACTGTTGTTCATTGAACCACAGTGTAAACTTAATAAGTAATACTGTGGGAACATCGAATGAAACAACATCGAATGTAATTGACAACACATTTATAAAATTAAACATTTGAGGTTTTCATAATCAATGCCACTTCTCAGTATTACCTTATGGGATTTTTGAGTGGGCTCGAGATTGGTTCATTTTGTCTTTGCATCTGTAGATCCCTAAAAGGATGCAAAAGTGGTACATTTCAGATGATGGTAAGGTGAAGAGCATAGGGATCAGATCACATATGGCTTAAAGGCTATGTATCGTGGGTCTGTCTCAAAGGATTCAAAACTGCCTTGGTAACGCAAAAATGAAGGCGAAAAACTCCAGCGTATTTCATACATGTGATACATGTTTATACATGTGCATTAACATTCGTACAAATTTACAAGACGAACAGAGACCATGACATAGCAGCTTGGTAACAAGCCTGCGGAATATAAACAAAAGAGTTAGTACTGGAATACAGCAATAACTAGCAGATGACATTTGACATGCACATGCTTCAGTCTTATTCTCAGGAGTTTTGCATCTTATGTAAGTAGTAACTGAAGAAAGAACTTACTCGTATCAAACCGCGAGAATAATAAATATGTTTGTGATATGATAGGTATGATTGATTTACAGTGAGCTGTAATTTTACTAATAATGTGCTATTCATATATTGATCTGCATCGATAAAAGGTGATTTGAAAAAAGAAAACAAAATTGCTGAGAATGTACCTGGAGTAATCGACACGTGTCGTCCAGGGTAATCAACCGGGTGGTAATTTTTAAATCATTTCAGACAGCCCTAATTTATTATGAAACTATTGCAGCAGCAGCCTCAGATGGAGAAATACAAGGACTAATAATAACAATATCGATCATTTCAACGATCAAAATAATGAGTGGACTGCTGCGGCATCTGGTGCCCACTTAAGACTAACAATGTTAACTGGGAGAGCGCCCTGGTACGAGGAGGGGGCACGCTTAAATACCTAAACGGGAGGCCACTCGAACTTCAACCACAATATACATACCTTCTGCTAAACTTAGATGTGAGCTTATTAAAGAAGGACATTCGTCCCTGCTGTCCCATAGCTGACGTGTCTTGGGTCTGGGATGGCCCGTTATAGGGGTTACTGGCGTGCCGGCGATCTCTAATCTGGCCTCCATGGAATGTGCTTCGGACCTGGGTATTTCTAGGAAAGTTTCCCACACCTCTGGTGCTACTACCTGAAGGTGACAGAGGCACGCCCTTTGCCGGTGCAGTCCTGTAAGAGAGCACACAAATACCAATATATGTATGTACATAGACAGGTGGTCAATTACACGCTACAGAAACCAGTAAGTACAAAAGGAGCACCGAGGTATATCAAAGTTAAGATAAAGCATGCAGTTTAGGTTGAATGATTCGACTACCACTACGTAAATGTTGAGACTAAACACTACTTGATTCAACACATGCAATGTAATTCTATGCGTATAGTCAGCAAGGCATCGCAAAAACAAATATAAAATAATGCGCCATGAAGTTCTCTTTGCTGAAACCAAAGTATTATTGAATTCGCCTTAAATATTTCAAATTAGCTTGTAAGCAGAAACATGTACATGTAGTTGCAGCTGCTTGGCTTTTAGACAATATTCGGACCTGTTGAAGGCCTCATTAATCCTAATACCCACTCCAAAGCAAATGCATAATACCGTTGATTTCTTTTTAATAATCCACAGAGGAAATGATTGAAAACAAATTAACCTAAATTAGCCTGATTACTTGAGGTAAATTATGAGAAAATAAGCCAAGTGTACGGTAAAGAATGAGACTTTCGAAGTCATTCATTTGATTTTTTTTACTGAAGGAAAACTTAAGAGAATTGTAGAAAGTGCTGAGAATACCCGTTACGTGAGACATGTAACAATATTTGTAATGCTTACACACTATCCCTTGAACTTTCCCTGCTTATCGAACGTCTGTAAACGGATAGATACAAGTGTTCTATTAGAAATTAAATTTAGTTATTTATTACTAGTACCGGTAATCACCACGATCGTATTAAACCCATAGTCACTCACACACACACACATACACACACTGTACAACGTTAACGTGTGAGATTATATTGCACAACTATGTCAGTATTGTGATTTACTGCTTCTGAAGTCGACCGAAATTGTGGAATGCATCAGCACCTTAAATTGCTACACGAAATCTGGATTATTTCGATACAGTAAAAGCACTTTAAAAGCAGTACTACAACTTTCGCAATCGAAGCTTATCGTAATATTCCTTATGAAAACGATGCAACTAACTACCATACATGTACATGTACAATGTACTTCCGTATTCACACATAAATAATACTTTTAACTATGATTTTTGTGAGCATTTATTTGCGCTTAATATCAATTTATCAGCTATCGTTTAACTCAAACTAGCACACAATTTGATTAGAGTAAAACTAAGAGTGCAAGTCTGTTAGGATGTTCATTCCGGGGTCAGGTTATGCACATACGCTGTTTCTATACTTACGTTGGTCGGAGGGGGTCTGTTGTGTCGGGCAAAGGTGGCAGATCAGGTCGCACCGCCTGAGAGGTGCTCGCCGATTTCACATGACCTTTAGGGCGAGTACTACTAGCGGGCCTTTCAGACTGCGTAGTTGAATTTGGAAGATTACTATAGAAGAAAGAAAACAAGATTCCTCCATCAGCCAGACGGATCACTGGGAACTTTTAGCAGACCAGAAAGTAACTAAGTAGCTACACATTGAGATTATGCTACTGTGCCAGAAATGAGAGAATGAGACCGGGAAGCAGCTCATATCAATCATTTATTATACATGTAATAGCGAGGCTTGGTATTGGAACAACTCCCAACACCCACATGCATGCAGTAACATTCATATAAAATAGGTAAAATGCATCATGCGGTATTGGTCCAGCTATTGATCTTCAATCAAATAATAAGTATGATCCATAACCGCAACTTAACAAAATTAACGTGACTTAAAACGAAGTGCTAAACGAGACAGTGCATTCCAATTGGGACGGTTGTGCAATATATCTTAACAATGTTCTTTACCGAGGAGAGATCTTTAAATGCAATCTATTACATACTATCTTAATGGACATTTATGTATTAATGGAGATATAATATGGGCATGGTATAAAACAGAAACAGGTGATACATATCGAAGAAAATGCTAACTCCAGCTACGATGTACCTTTAGCGTCATAACTTAAAAAATACCGGAAACCACCAAAATAGGTTTTCTCTGCCTAGCAGTCTAAGACTAAGGTTGAATCAAGAGTCTATATAATAGCTAAGGTTTATAAATTTGTGATTGATGAGTATGACAATTTGCAAATTCTTGTGTAGCTGCTCGATAATCATTTGTAGCTGTTATAAATTTAATGATTGTAACAGGGGTACCAATTGAAACTCAACCAATTTAGTTCAATTTAGAAATAAATAATTCGGGTTGCTTCATGCATTAAAACGCATCATTGGTGATATACTTAGTGATTTTAGGTTGCCATGGGACACGCCACATGCATAAAATCATTTGATAATCGATGCATAAAGGTACTGCAAATTCATGAATATCTTAATTAGTATAGATGCTGCAGTATACTATCTTGATGGGAGTAACTTGCAAAAAGTCATGTCTATGTGAGAAACTTGCAACTTACATGAGATACCCTCTATTATAAATATGACTGCAAAGCAAATGACAATGTGTGGTCACGTCAATGCTTGGTGGAGTTCTACAACTGATAATGTAACTCTAACAAGGTGATGGCTGTACAGCTCTAAGGTGTAGAATTCATTGAACACAAAATGCATTGAGGGGAAAATGTCAGATAGGGATTCGTTCATGATAAAGCTGACATTTCCTTCGAAATATGAGTGTACGTAAATCATCTGCTGATGGAACATACAGTAAGGTGTTTATCACAGTCTATCTTAAGATCAAACTTTGAAACACTACTTAACTGAGAACAAAAAAAGGTTAAAAGTCGATGTATTGTGTTTTACCTTCTAATTTCTGATGTGTTGCCAGTTGCTGATGTGGGCCCTGTGGCAGTTTTGTTGGTCCGTTCAATGGATGGTACTCTTCCTGCGTCCCCATAACCAAATGTATTCCTTCTTTGTACACCGACGACACTATTTTTTTGTGTGGCCTTCTTAGGAATGGCAGACTTTCCTGGGCTCACTGAACTAGAGATCTGTAAAACAAAAGTAAACAAGTCGTGTTATGATCTAAATAAACAATGCCAGTTTCCGCCATGACATCCATGTTCAGGCTGCAACAACCGGTAATGCATAGTTTGTATACAGTATTGATGTCTGCAGGGTTTATATATCTGAAACAACAGTTAATTTGTTAACATCGCAGAGAGCAATCCAAGGGTGAAGCAAGAATATTGCTTCACGGATAGAACATTATTCGAACACGTTACATGAAAACGACTGATGATATTTGAGATAACACTTCAAAGTCTGTTATAAGTTATAGCTAAAATACATCTACACAAGAGTAAAAGAATAGTCGGATTGTGAGAACAAATCAGTAACATAACCTAAAAGTCAGTGATTACTACATGAAGTTATTCTATTTGATCTAGTGGCTATGTAAGGTAAACTAGACTATGCTGGATTTCCGTTTTCTCGTCTGTGCATTATTGGAATGTTAAAAAAGGATGAACAATGCACAGGTCCCACATCAAATATTTAATTCATGGCGGGCATTCTCACTCGGAAGAATCATCAGTTCACAGGGTAGCATAGAACTTTCTTTATTTTTTTATTTTAACATGCGGTTAAAGAATGAGGAGGTTAAAAGACGTGATCACATTAAACGTTGACTGTGGTGAACGCTGCCAGTTCAACGCCATAAGATCTGTTAAACCAACATAGCATTCCTCGTCCCCAAATTAGTAAGTCACTATCTTAAAGGTGTATAAACTTCTCTCAGAGAGAATACTACAGAAGTGACAAATGAGTGAGTCACGGACAAACTTACTTCACTATTCCTAGACTGAACCTTCGATTTTCTCTGAAAATACGCATAATGGGGGAGCACTGAATACCACAGCAAACGTCATACACAATGAATATCAAGGCAAAATAACTTTTTAATTATTTTTTAACATATGTCACAAGTAATGAGTTTTGGGGTTAATCTTTATCTAACATGGTTATAGAAAGCGACGTTGTTTGGTCAGTGTCACACGGCTTGGCAGGTGTCAGGGCGGAACAAATTTTGGTCATTCAAACCAATGGAACCAAACAAGCGATAACTAATATCTCAAGTACCGCAAATGCAGAGCTGCGGTGTCTAACTGGCCCTATTTTTGCTGGCTCTTGGTCTTGTAACTGGATGGTCAGGATTGTGGCCTTAAAAGCAAGTCAGAAAAATATACACCCCAGCAATCACGTACATATAGACGTTACGTTTGCTACTCATGCTGTATACATGCTAAGTCCTCTATTAAAAATACAGATCTCAAATATCACACTCGAACATTTGTTACAAAATATATTTCACATCGCCTTTGAGAAAGGGTCTTGGTTGTGATAAATTCAAGTCTCCCCAGTCAATATTCCCGTCCCAGAGTGGTGTTCTTGTCATTAAAAATGGGATAGTTATTGTCTTCGACCAATATACTTGCGAGAGTTCCTAACTAAGGGTAAATTAGTTTCCAAGATTTACATTCATCAAAAGTGTTCACGGACGGCCTGTATAGAGTCTAATAGTAATTGTGGTTAGTAGAGTAATCCACACCAGAGGAGGTGACAATAACTTACTTCACTATTCCTGGTAGTCTGTAGTCTGTGCTGTCTCTGAAATCATAAATCGCATTCCATTGACGAATTTTCCACTGGGAATTTATACGTATGCAACTCCCGCCACCTAATTCCGGACAGTGAAATGCTACTGGGTTTGCTTATGTGATATGTACAATGGATTTTCGATACAACAGTTTGAGTGAAATCGTGTATCGGTGAGCTACATGTACATGCTTTACTCTGTGCACGGTAAGTTCAGGTTTCGGTGATGTCGAACAGCAAGTACAATGTACACGTAATTTTAACAAAATTATGACAAATTATCAACAAAACTACTACAAATTATAATCAGACTGTCCAAAAGTACAGGTAATGTTGTGACGCACCTTGGGTGATTCGCCAATACTACTATTAGTGGCACTGCTGGTTTTTGGCCTCTGGGTACTGGAATGCACTGCATTCTCTTTGGATGAGCCATCGCTGGCGTTCTGCTGTTGGCGTTTCGAATGGGAAGTGTTCTGTGGTCCAGCTGTACAGTAAGAATGATTCAGATGTATTACCCGATGACTAAGTTTAAGTACATGTATGATATTCTGTTAGCGTCACTGTGTAAAGCGACGGTTTAGACAATAATTTGGCCTCAGTTATAAAATTGACGTACCACTATTTTCACCACCCGTGCTATATCTCCTGGACTTGTTTGGATTGGTTGCGGACACACTGCGCTGCACTCCTTTTGAGCTGCCACCATGTGATGGAGACTGGGTCGAATTTGCATTTAGTTCGCTGTTTTGTCGATGCGGGAGCTGCAACTGTTTCAGTGACAAACTACTACCAGATCTGGACCCACTGTTTTCCAACTGTACATCGGGATAGAAAGCTGGTTGTTGCATTTTTGCATTGAGGATAAATTTCGCTATTTTCTTTTGGAATGGCGGCTCTAGACGTTTTAACATCAAGTGCCGCATGCAAACAAGAAGACATGCTTCCGATATATGAGACTAATATTCCAGATCAAAGTCAGTATAAATTTAGAGCAGTATTTCACACCACAGGGTGAGTAGTGAGGAAACACAAATAAATATCCGCCGAGAAATGCGCCGATATTTGATGACAGAAAATAAAATTCCAATCAATCAAACAAACTTGACAATATAGGAAAGCAGTCTGAAAATAGTCGGGACTGTATCACAACAATCCACCAGTGGCTATCAACATGTACAGTCGAAAGAAGGTACACCATTCAGGGGTAGAAAACAACACCTACATTCGTAAGTCAGAAGACGAAAGCTTGTACGTGTATGTTGAATGAGTGACTGATTTCGGTATCACGCAGTAGGGATACTTTGTCAGTAAAGAACAACAATGCACGATCTTGGTTAAACAAATATAATAAATTTACATTGTGAAATACGTTGAATGACTATTATAACATCAGCGATACATTAAGGATGTGAACAATGTGAATCATAGCTGTAGCTGTCTATCTATCATCATGTTTTCATAGATATTGTTCATTACAAACTGGGGCCGTTTGGGTTAAAGGTTACAACATCATGAGCTGCGAAGATGCGAAGTTCTTGCGGCTGTCAACAGTTTTGTTCACGTGGCAAAGAAACAACAAGATACAGATATGGACAGTTTACTCGTTAGAGCTTAGCAACACCCAGCTCCATGAAACACCAAACTATACTATTTGATACAGTTCTACCAGTGTAACAATGAGCCGTTGATCAGCCAATTGCAAATAGAGATACTTACGTCATTTGATCTTCTACCTAGTAAGAGATATGTGGCTGTTAAGTCGTCAAACTTGTGATTATTTAAGGAATCTTCTATGTCCTTTCTTGAATAACCCATGGTGATCATTATTTCTGTTGCAAATAAAAAGATGAAAACGTTGCTGTTAAGAAACGATTCATGTAACATTGTGCAAAACGTATGTACAAGTTAATAATTAAATGGATCTTAAGTTGTGATTCAATGATGACTTGTATGGGCAACAATCGCATTTTAAAGTGATAAATTGATTTTAAATTCAAAAGTAAAACTGCACGCACATGATTCTACAGCTATCAACAAGCTACTCAAAAAATATAAAATTTTACGTTGATACAAATTGTATATGCCGACTGTGCAAAGAAATGAATAATAATTAACTAATACAGTGTTAATGAATGCATATCATTAACCTATGGGTTACAACTAATTACTCTACATGGAAGAATGCATTTGATATACAAACTGAATATCAAACCTGATAGGCAATGGTCTTTGATGTTGACGCGAGGAACTTGTGCTTGGAAAACTTACACTGGTTGTCCTTATTTGGATGCCTTTGCAATACTGTTTTTGTGTGCTACACAACTTTGCAGAAGTTAATTATAAAGTACTACACGCAGAGGGACCGTGGGGTTTTTAGTTAATTATTTCCACTTAGAATAACATACACTTTGGCAAATCTGCTATCAGGTAAGTGTTCAAAGTACAAATATACATGTACATGAATATACAAATAATCAAATCAAATTCTCTGCCGAAAATGTTCTTCAAAGAAGACAATGTTTGAGAGTCGGTTGCGTATCATTCGCTAAGAGGAAACTCGCGAACATTTGTCCAAATCTCACCTGTCCTTGCAAAATCATCAGAATACTAAATGAGCGAACGGCAACAAAAGAGATTACCTATTCTCTTATCATCAACATGCTGACGTGGTTGAATGTATGGTTTTAATTCATCGTCTTCGCAACCTATATTCATCCATCGGTCTTTCATAATGTTCTACACAGAGGAAATAATAACAGGGCCAGTGTAAGTGTCATGCAAAAACATACACTTTGGCTCCTGGCAGGCGTAGGAAATTTCAATGCAAGCGCTGGACAGACAATGTCATGAGAGTCTTGAAAAATCACTGAAGCCTAACATAATAAGGCCATTGACACCACACACGGTATCTATAATACATGTGCGTTTCTGAACTTTGGTTGCCAGTGTGGTAGCTTGAAATTTCCTACATCGTGACAAGCAACAGTATTTATTAACATATTGGCTGTGATTATGTGATCCTGTTGACATAAATAAACTGATATCACATACACAAAGCCAATTATGGATAAATACTGTTGCTTCATCGAGTTACATCTACGTACACCATGACACACAGTACCACTAGAGCAGTGAATTTCCTGCCTGACTAAATTACCTATTCGAACAGGGTCATTATAATCTCTGAGAGGTTCTATGTAGGGTTTAAGTTCATCATCTTCATAACCTATATTCATCCACTTGTCCTTCATTATGTTCTGTTTTAGGCAAAATAACAAACCACAGAAAAACTTTAGATCGGCAACATTTCACGAACTATTTTTCATTTCTATTTTCGAGGATATAATAAAGAAAATGCTAGGGTAAACAATTGATATATTTTCATGGGAATAAAAAGAAGGTGTGTTATTTATAGCGTAATGTGATAAACTATCTATCCTACACTGCTACTTTCGAAACATAACATTAGCATGTCACAGTGACATTTGACACAGAAAAAGGTAACAAATATGCAATATATCGATACGTGTTACCATATTATTAGCTACATATTATCAAACTAAAAATGGATGACCGACATAAGTTTAACTTTACTAATTTCTTAATTGAAAGTTTCTTACAAATTGGTTAAGTATTGTTGTTTTTTTGCATAAAGGGATATGTTTTAATAACTTGTCACTTACTTCTAAGCTGGCTCGCTTGGCTGGATTTAATACTAGAAATTTCTTGAGTAAATTTTCACAGTCTGTTGACATGTAAAATGGTATTCTGTATTTTCCTCGTAGTACCCTTTCCCTAAGTTCCTGAAAACAAACAATATCGGTAAGCAACTTCATAGCAGCCTAACAGAGTGTTAGTAAAATTCTGTCATCCAAACCATGTAACAAAAACCAAATTAACATACCTTTAAATTTTGTCCATCAAATGGAAGCGACCCACTGACTAGCGTGTATAGTATAACCCCTAAACTCCATACATCAACTTCGGGTCCATCATACTTTTTCCCTTGAAAAAGTTCGGGGGCCGCGTACGGTGGACTTCCGCAGAAAGTATCTAGTTTATTACCTGGAGTGAACTCATTGCTAAAACCAAAGTCAGCAATTTTTATATTCATATCTGCGTCAAGCAGTAAATTTTCAGCCTGTATAAAACAAGTAAAAGAATATTAAATACGAGTTTACGTCATGTGTATTACACAGTTACCTTACAAAAAATGAATACCGGTAAAATTCTTTATGTTTACCTTTAAATCTCTATGAACTATGTGTTTCTGGTGGCAGTATTGTACTGCAGAAACAATCTGAAACATTGCAATGTCATGTTATTATGCAAATACCAGGTAGGCTCAAAAATATCTAGCAATTCGATACATTTTAACTCGTCGTGAAATCACATTAAAGGACACCCACTTGTCGGAATTTTGCGCGAGCTTCCTTTTCTTTCATTCTACCATGTGCAACGAGATAATCAAATACTTCGCCTGTGTATAACAAGAGTGAACAAATGAGCATGATGAACCATTGCACCCCAAAATACAATATATCAACTGATGATTGCTTCAAATTAATACCCTCTACAAATAAGAACGACTTACCTCCACTAGCATATTCCATGACTAAGTATAATGTTTTCTCAGTTTCAATTACTTCAAACAGTTTCACTAAAACATAAAGGTGTTTGTTATAATAAAGCCAGGTATCGAATATACAAATATACACGTATCATATGTTGAAACTAAAACCTAAAAACATATCATACCTATATTAGGATGGTCCAAAACCTTCATGATTCGAACTTCTCGGAATAACTGCAATTTTTGATGAGACTGTTATGACGGTATATGTAAGACAATTTATTAAGTCAACTACTCGCGAGTTATTTAATCACGTATATAATCATGTAACAATGATGCTGGCAAGTGGAACCACGTACAAGCTGTACATTAAACAAGTTCCTTATCGCTATGATGCTATCATTTGACACATATTGATTGCGACTCAAGGCGACTTTGCGAGTAATCGTCTGATTGTATGATACAGTATTTACCGGTACTCGTGTGCATACAATATTATATGGATATCTCAGCAATATTATGATTATTGAGACCAGACTAACTAGCAAGTTTAACCTATATGTTCAGTTCAGAAAGTGAAGGGTATACAGTTCTGTCATATCTACATGAAGTATGTTCCTCGGAACGCCGGGTTTGGCCAAAAGGCATATACATGCAATCATGTACGTACGTACATAAAGTTACTGGTATGTGTCTTTTCTGATAGACGTAGGTAATGTGTGTATGCATCAAGATTTGCTGTAGGGCATAACTAAAAGGTAATTCGTTTACCGGCTACAAGCTATGTATACATGCAACAACCATGCACCTCTGTATGTCCTTTCATATAAACAACCATTACTCGAGCCCACAAAATCAATTACATGTATACGGGGCACACATTCAATGTAAATTTGGTTGCTCTATCTGGGATGTAGTTTCAGCAGTAAAGCGTTTTCGTTCTCTTGGCGCAGCATATTCTGTTTTGATGAGCCGTACCTTTTCTGATTTCAGTTGTTTTGAGTATCGGTATACAGTTTACAGAGGATACATACCGGTAGACTATAACCCCAGAGCGAATAGAATCGTGCTTGAATAATGTGTTCCTTCACTTGATAGGGGATTCACTTTTAATGATTGTCTGGTCATACTTATGAATGGGAGAGCTGATCAATTTAGCGTGAGTTTTAATTCGACAATATTTTGTCACAAATATCAATTCCATTCTACAAGTCAATTAATCATGTTAATACAGCTAACAGGCCGAGTCTGACAAGTTCAATCTTGCTGAATTAAGGGGACTCCGTACTAGCTGCGCTGGCGGTCTCGACAATGATTAAAGCCAGTATAATAATAGGTGTAACATAATGCAGTTCAGCGGGAATTTGCCAATACCTAGGGGCTCCGACAGAGTAGCGTGTGCGGCTTTATTCAGGCAATCAATTCCAGGTGATTATCCTGCCTATTGGCGGTGTTTAGATATAATGCAGCGATTCGCCACACAATGCAAGATGCGAGTTTAAGAGAAACGATTGGTATATATTCCTAAGTCATTCTGGCACTGAGTATTGTGCTAGGAAACGGATAGTAAATATGTTCACCATCCTATTGTTAACTTAATCGCGCTATGCACTATAGTTTCATATACCGATATGCATAGGTGAAATTCGTAGTGTAAATATATGGATTTCCATATTTTTTATAATCGGATTACACGGCACTTACCTTTTGTAAACTAGATGGGTTCAATTGTGTTTTATCTATAATTTTGATGGCCACCTAAAAATAAGAAAAAACATGGGATAATAAAGTTTGCAAGATTTGGTCCAACAAGTTTTACTATTTGACAGTACTCTAATTAATGTACATGTAGTACATCCACTATTGGTGTATATCAAATGGCTCGCGTAAGTCTGACATTAAGAATGATATGCGCATTTAAAGAACAATGTAAAATCCACATCTCGTGCAAATGAGTGATGCTGGGCTGTAGTTACACTGAATAACTTGCACTACGTTTATCAGATGTCCCTGTTGTTTGTCCATATACATTAAGTACCGGTACATATATATTTCGCGCGTATGTTCGCTTTGTCTGTAAATACTGTAACCGATGGGTAAGAGAGGAAATTTAACCAGATCTTAGACTTTTGATATGTGTAGGTAGTGCTTGACTGTAAATCAGAGCAGTAATATTACCAACGCTCTGTACGGTTAATTCGTGTAATAACGCACTAACCGGGTTGTCCCTTAAAGACCCTCTGGTTTTGAGAATGGTCAACATTTAGTACACGCTGGGTTACTTGTGTCTCATCTAGCATTAATAGAGTGATTAACTCGTAATAGGACTAGGGAGTATATACGGGCAAGATACTGCCAAGCAAATGGGACACCAACGAATCTTCAATATGATGTTTAATATGCTCAATGATACACGAAACGGGTGTTACTTAAAGTTGATGCCAATGTCGATAGTAGCCACTCATTCCTTACTCATCAACGAGGAGTCTGGTCAGTGTCGTACACGTGTGTAAGCTACATGAATATTGATGATTCATATTCACACAAACAAGTTTCTCTTCAGCCTGATTGATAACGAACGATTCTTACCACTAAGATTTCGCACATAATTATGAATGAAGATACACAGATACCATAGCTTCAACTAAACCAGGAATACTAAATCAATAAGACAAAAGCAGCAAAACTATAATTCAGCTGCTCTGGAACATACTACAATAAGGGACAGTCGAGCTAGGACAAAATCACTTAAAATTCGTTCATTCCTTTCCAGATATCTGCGAAAGTTCTACGTAACCTTTTGAACTCAAGCAATAAAATACACGGAAAATAAACTGCATTCAGATTTGTGTGTGATAACACATAACGTGAATAACATCTAAACAGTATTTGGCACTGGGTGCAACACCAAACAAATAACAATGGTTTGCACCAACGCTATCTTATTAACTATTATAGTATATCATGATGAAGGAATACGTCTAGATTACAACTGAATCACTCAACAATCTCAAAAATTTGTAAGTGGAGGCTGAATTGCTTTAAATTTACCTTTGGATTATTCAATAACCCACATCTGTCAGGCTGAAGGCAGAAATGGGCGTGGATTGAATGTATTTAAGAACGGGATACCTCAACTAAGTGTAATGCCCCTCTGGCATGCAGAGCTTGCACAGTGCTTCATTTCTTGATACATCGTTGCAGTTAAGCAGAAATTGACTTGTAGGAAACTACTTCCAACAGGTAGAGGTCAGTGATAACGATATGGTATTAGACAAATTTACGATGGCTTCGCACCTGTGTGATGGTACACATAAAGTATTAAAGATTGCTACCGCACACAGCAACGTTATCGGGATGAAACAACTCACCTCTCTCCCAGTTGGTACGTGTTTAGCCAACTTTACTTTCGCAAAGTTGCCCTTTCCTATTGTCTTTATCAGCCTATATTTGCCGATATGTGGCTCATCTGTTCCCCGGCTTCGAGTAGAAGGTATTCTTGCATTGGCATTATCATCAGTGCTCTGAAAGTAAAAGTAAATATTTACATTATGTACATACTGCCTTCGCATACATCTAACGTACGGAGATCTAATCGATTATCTGATATGATATGTCGCATCATCCATAGACTCAGATCCTTAATATACATTCTATGTTGTAAAATACAGACTATTTCACGGGTATTTGCAGGTAAAACTGAGGTTACTCACCCTAGCTCGCGAGCTTCCAACATTTCTATGATGGTCGCTTGTCACCGATTCATGCACCGTCGTTAGAGGTCCGCGAGTCGTCATTTTCTATGCGATCTACAGTCTTAATTCCCAATAATGATGAATGATAGTACTTAAAAAGAATCAGTGAACGCGTTTATATGGCTTAGAGTCAACCACTCCGGGTTTTAGTGGAGGTATGGGCTCGGTTTCCGGATATCCCGTCGCTATGAAAGTCCTTTCTTGCGGCAGAATGTCACGGTAATACCTTGATGAACTCATTCGATTTTAGCAATGATTTCCACCACTCATCAGCACGTAAAACGAATTATTGCAACCCTCGGGGATTGGTCTTCCATAATATTGACCGATTTGGGTATCCCCGGGACAAAGTCTGCTTATATTTGCCTCAGATTCTCCATCATCAAAACACTATTACTGTTAAATCCTGAAAACAAAATGGCCGACTCCGGGCTAAGCACTCACCGCGCACAGGCCGCACGCAGCTACCCGGGGGGAGAGGGGGGGATCCCTAAAATAAAATGACTCCATGTGCCGTTTACATAGATCGACTTTCTGGGAGCCGACTTAAATTTCAGGAGTTACGTTCATTTGCTAAGATTTACATATAAGTGGTGAATTTACATGGACACTTCAGGTTGTGAAAATGTGGGTTACACACCCCCCTCATATTTCCTGTGGTAGTTACCCCCCGCCGGGCGCAGCCAGCTTTTTCTAGGTGCCTATTGGCCGCACATGAAAGTGACGTAAGGCGACATGTATTCATATCAGCTGTTCTGGAGTTGGACAGGAATTCTAATGACATTTCAAAGTGATTTTTCCCGAAAATATCAACGTGATTCACTGTTCAATTCCCTCAGTTTTTCACTGCTTGTGCTTGCATTAACACGACGAGCAAAGGTTCAAAACACAGGGGAGGGATTTGGTTACGATCTTGTACGTGTATTCAGCTGTCAAACTACTGCTAGTGGATTGGTACTTTAGTTGTCACTTCTGCAGCATGAATGTTGAAGATAGTCACCTGTCACCAGCTCCGGGCACCAGCTATAAGTCGATCGATACGGCTGAGGTTACTCTGTTATCGTAAATTTAAGCCCCAAAATACAATTGATAGTGAGCAAAGCTTAACTGATGTAATCATGTGTTAAATAGGATGAAGATTCTCTATACAGCTTTAAGATAGTACAAATTAAGTGGTAAACATGATACACATTGTAAATTAGGTATCGTAAATTACATGTACCGGTTTATTCATAAACATGTAATTGTTACACATTAATATATTCACATTTTTTCTCTCAAGTTACTTTAGAATTCATTTTAGCGATCAGTGATTTTGTTAACTGCAAACGACACAATGAACACCATTACTGTAGATTGCAGTCGAGAATCTTATACACGGGCCTCGCTATACAATTCCATGTCCACTTTGACGGGTCGCCGCTTATAATGAACATCTTTGGCCTACCGCGGTAGTTTTTTTCTAAGGCTGGACGGCATACACTTGATGCATTTTTTATGTGCTTATAAATCTGTTCCCGCAGACGCGTCACATAGCTTTATTTCATCTGAAATCCCTTCACCCCTTCCTCGTCGATCACAAATGTACATTTCGTGTTGGAGATGTGTGGTGCAAAAACACTTTCTATATTTCTCACGCAGATTTCAGCTTTTTGTCCTTGGTTTGATGAATATGAAAGTCGAGTGACCGTGCGCTTCATCAGAAGTCTGACGGTCACCCAATTTGACCACGCAATTCCCAGGGCAGGAATAACAGCGGTATCACCTGCAGTACCAGACATGTTTGCCGTAACCTTTAATATATGACAACAAAATTTAAGTTATAGTTGTATGGAGAATCACTACGCTGGAAAACTCAAACATTTGTAATTACCGGTAAGAACACATGCACCTGCTATAGAATCATACACACGTCGGTACATATCTCAACATACCTGGTTTATACAGACTATCGTGCATTGATCTTTACTGCCCAGTCTACGTAAGATGGCCCCAAATTGATTGATGAGTTTTGCCCGTTCAATGCGATCGTTGACTCCATATTCGCAACGGAAAAGCGCAGCTATTGAATCTATGACTATGAGTTTGATCCTGTTTTGATTCAATAGCAAAGGAACCTTTTTCGTCAAAATATGCTTCAAGCCATTCTGTGTAAAATTAAGAATAAATTACATACACTTGTACATTGGCCTACTTGCATGGATGTTCTAGACTCGGTGGACTAGCAAATGTAATTCTTTAAAACATTGAAAAATATCCACTCACCAAATCAGATGCGTGCTCAATGAATATATTATCCGTGAAATTAGTTTTCCTCTGATATCCTTGGGAGCGCATCCGGGTCTTCATAAGTTCGACCATTTGCATCAATCGCTTATTTGGGAATGCATCTTCCGTGCATATGAATAAGGCTCCTGGAAAAGTTGAGTTAATGTAAATAAAGATTCTATTGCATCATGCATTTTCAAACCACAACTAAATTTTACAGACGATCTCCGTCAAAATGTGAAGAATTTAAATAATTGTGAACGCACCACAATTTAATCCACCGAGGTCTACTGGTAATTGACAAGTCAAACAAAGTTGCATACACAGTTGTGTTTTACCACAAGCGCTTTCTCCGGAAATTTCATTCATACCCGAGCAAAGAATGCCCCCTAAAATCAAACAAGCACCATTTTTCAGTTAACAAAATAACGAGAGTGGTGATGTTTGAGCATTTGGGAAAAGTCAATTATTAAATACACTAAAATATCTCATAGATTGACCATACTGTTGTACAAGAATAATAGGACCAAGTAGAACTTGCAAATTCATTCCAGACCAATTATAAGACATGGAGATTTCACCTCTAAGAAATTCGTCAAGTATAGCGCATCCTGTGGTTAAGTAACAACCCCCGCCTGAAGATGACGACCGGGCTTCATGGAGGTCTAAAGCTGGAGAAGCAAATAATGCAATATAACCTTAAATGGGACATATTCAACAATAAAACACTATGAACATGGGTCATGCCGAGGTAAAACTAGTATTTGCGAGCACTTACCTGTTGTAGATTTATTAGAGTAAACATTATCGGCAATCATCCTTTGCAAGGTGTTGACATCATTCTTAGAGAGTTGTGTCGTCCTCTCTAGATCCCCCGACGACATGCTTAATATAGTTGCATAATCTTTTATTTTGGCTGAAAAGGAAAATACTAGATACGTTGGTCCACATTTTCAGAGCTATTTCCTGATAGGAGAATACAGAACAGAAGTGCATGGCTTCTCTGTGGGATGAGGTACTATATGTAATACAACTGCAGGGTTTAAGGCTCGTTTAAAAAAGCACTAGCCATTTTGGCTAGTGGATTTTCAAAAGCACTAGCCAAATTCCAAA
>JAXGGS010452263.1:0-11753 GCA_035585475.1 Armandia brevis
TACAATAAACACTTCTGCTAGATATTTGTCAAATGCTCCTAAGTTGTACTCACTGTGTCAAACAAACATGGACCTCCCAAATTGGTCATTTATATCTGAATACAACCATCTGTCTTTGTTGTATATTGATTATGTCAATGATTACAAGCAAGAATGGAAAACACATTTGTTTCTGGAAGTTTCTACCACAAAGTGCAGAGGGCGATGGCAAAAGTTGTTTCAAATGCCAATCAATCATTCCGTGATAATTGCAATGAGAAAATTAAACAAATTTCCTCATTTTGACACGGTGGAACCAGATGGATGCAATATCAGACAAGAGAGACCTCATAGAGAAATCAACCTGGCAAATACACGAATAAATCTGATCACCTTGAGAGGAGTAATTGTTTTTCTTTATTCAGCGCACCATTATTATTGCACAGGTCTGCTTATTAATATGCTATTCCATCTGTTGTAAACAGGAATTCTGGGAATCATACCTCCATGGTATGCCCACCGTATACTTCAAATTAAAAGTCAATACACCAGGATGGGGGAAAGAAGTTTGTTTAGAGAGAATTGGGATTGGAATGCGACGTCAACAAAACTATCTTCCAAGTAATGTCAATATTTCTGTCAAGGTAAAGTAGCTTCATACATGGTGTCACTATCAGGTAGGGGTAATTGTTACCACAAATCTTTCTATTGATATATTGTTTTCTAGTCAAATTCTCTTCGTCTGAGTCTTTCCCGATGCAAGTGGAGTAGGATGTGGTATGATATAATCATACATCAGGAGGAAATTTGTCAAGGTCTATAGCTCAATTAAATTTATTCAAACAGCTTCTATCGATATCTTCTAACAAATAATCCTATGTATTGTGTATTTTTTAGCGACATATATCTCCAAAAATATATTTTTACCCCAAAGACGAAATGAACTGGATATTCTACCAAGTAATTGTCAATATATAAATTTTCCTCCGAAAGAACAAAAATATATTCATAACATGAAAGAATCGTTTATTGCCTTGTTGATGAAAATAGCAAAAGATCCACCAGAAAGAAAGATTCACTGTAAACATTCTGATTATATTTATAAAATTTCCTTGACAAGATCTGACAATTGTGTAGAATTCAAGGACCTGATTATTCTCAGGGAAGTTGATAACCAAATTGAGACGACCTTCGAATTGGAAAACAATATCACTCTATACATATCTAGAGATTTGATTCAACAAACACAGACAATGGAGATAAGGCGAACTTGCTACTATCCAGATTGCATCAATCTTCACCATTGCAGCCTGTTTTATTCAAAACATATTGTTGGTTGTGATAGACATTTCCTGTATGGTAGAGGTGTGAAAATGCAGAATCCTAAATTTGCACTCAACCTGCTCTCTCACAGTTCAGTCAGCTGGTTAGAAGCAGTGGATATTTGTCATGTTAAAGGGATGAAACTTTTGACATTGAATGACAATTACAGTGTTAAGACTTTTTTGTCAGTCTTAAAAGTGAAATTAAAAGTCAGTACAGGGATTATATATATTGGTCTCAGAACTAAGGTAAGATAATAGTGTGCATTGTATTGTCAATATACAAATTACAGCCATTGTCTCGCTAGTTGTGCGCTTATTGCTGAATAGTCACACCTATTTACGCATGCTCTTCGTGTTGAGAGCCCGCCCCCAGCCAGCTGACAGAGCTAGTGCTAGCACCTGATGCTCTAGATTGCGCTGGTGTACATATAAAAAGACAAGGGGAGAGGCTCACTCCTAGTTTATCAAAAGCTGTGAGAACTCCCACGCATTCACACAAGTCGGAGAGGCCACTCACATAGATTAAAGGTCCCATTTGGGGCCGAGACACGCAGTGGCTTCCATCGGCCGACACGGCCGATCAGCGCACTGAGCTTCTCTATCAACACACTGATCTGCCCTATCAGTGACATCAAGTTGCTCTTTGAGCGGGCTATTCGCAAGCTCACGATTAGCGAGACTGTGACTTTTCATGCATACAATAGGACATAATAATCTGGTTTTTACTTAGAGTACTCATATTGGTAAAAGTGATGTTGACGACTTGAACACATTTGAATGGATAGATGGATCATCTCGATCGGTCTTATTTTGGGACAACATTTGGAAAGTCACTGGGATAAAAAGGGTCAAAATTAAATATAATGCCTCGGCAAAATCGCAAGGATTGTATCCACAACAGAAAGGACAATGTGTTGCTTTACTATATCTTTCATTCACGGAACCTGTTAACTGGATTAGAATACCTTGTAAGGAGCAAATCTCGGGTGCACAGTTTGTGTGTGAGGAATCTACCACAAACAAAGCAAGGACATCAAGCACAAGTGTAGTATTCAACATTTCATCGTCAGATGTGCTATGCCCTGCTCTTAGTTTGCCTTTCTTGATGAGAAATAAACTGGTGTGCATCTATTTGCATCCTATATCAAACCATTTCTTGAACAATTTTCTCAACAATCATTTTAATTTAGAGTGTCCTCAAAATGGTTCTGAGCCATTGAAGATAAAGACGCTGCCAGACTTAACTAATCTGAGACATGTGTTGGAAGCCTTAGTTTTCAGAAAATCTTCACATTTCATGTTTTATTTCAATGGAACATGCTCTGTTCTAATTGTGCAAAGACTACCTGGATTAGACATGAGTGAAATAAACAAGCAATCTTTTAATTGTGAAAGTTTCAAATATTTTACATTACTAAAACAGACAATGCTTATTTGTAAAGTACAAACTCACATGTCAAGTAAAAGGTGCAGGAATGGACATTTCTTGTGCCCTGAATCAGGAGATTGCATAACACACAGTTTCGTTTGTGATGGGAAGAAGGATTGTCCTTATGGTGAAGATGAAAGTTCATGTGTCAAAGGACATCCATACCATCATGTATCAGTCACAAATTTGTACAGAGAGCAATCTATTGCTAATTTCTTACCCAGCATTTTATATTCTAAGGTCATTACATTTATTTGTAATGATCAAGACCTAATATCAGAACTAGGGAAATGTGACTTTGTGTCAGACTGTTCCAATGGACGGGATGAATTATATTGTCATCATATAAGCAAATATTCACCAAATACTTGTGTTAATGGACAAGGCATAACTGTAGACAGAAGGTACACATCTTTAGAATCATACTCTAAACGCCTAAATGATTGATTTCAGTACAATACATATTCTTTCGCTAAGCATGCCCAACTGTTCATTGTTCTCAAAGTGTTTTCATTAAGCTAATCTGAAACATTATATATTCCTTGACAATTCTTCCAAAACCAGGTGCGACGGAACGAAAAATTGCTTAGACGGAACTGATGAAGTCAATTGTAATCCGGATGGTACAATCAATGACAGAAATGGCCGTGAGACAAACTTGTGCAAAGTATTGCATGTAGAACAAGATGACGAATTCATTTTTGAGGAGCCAAGGCTCATTAAGACAAGCAATGTTTCCGATGAAGTTACTACACCAAATGTTCCATTGTCGAGTATATGTGTATATGACCTTGACATAACAGGAAAATTGATGTATTGTCAAACTGGAGCACATCTAACAAATTGTTACACATTTATATGTTTAAACAAATTTAAGTGTCATCATTCATACTGTATCCCATTCAGAAGTATTTGTGACGGAAAAAGTGATTGCCCTGATGGTGAAGATGAGAATGACTGCTTCCTAATAAAGATATGCCCTGGGTTATTTAGATGTAGAGGAGATATTTGTTTGGACCAGAGTGAAGTATGTGACGGTGTTGTGCACTGTCCAGGAGGTGAGGATGAGAGAGTTTGCCTTCCTCCATGTCCGACTAATTGTTTTTGTATGGCCCTGGCAATGCATTGCTCACAAAATGAATCGTTCCAGATTCTATACTATATATCTTATCTGAAACTAAGTGACGGATTTGAGGATTATTCAAAACCTTTCCACACCAGTCGTATATATGGCAGCCAACTTCGTTACTTAGACGCTAGCCACAATAACATAAGTAATGTGCATAGTACAATACACTTTCCATCTGTATTGATTTTAGATTTATCTCATAACTTGTTATCAGTTTTACCTCCCTTGTCATTCAATATGTTCCCAAAACTGCAAGAGATAAACCTTTGCCACAACTTAATTTTGAAATTTACCCAGAAAGTTTTTGGCCCTGGTAACAACATAATATTCCTTAATTTGTCAAAACAACTCAGTAGTGAGGCTTTGGTAGTTGAAGAAACGGCATTTATGCATTTGGCAAATCTACTTGTACTAGACATGAGTTTTACAGGTCTGACAAACCTCAAGAGCTCATGGTTTGTTTCCATGGTGAACATTAAAGGTCTGTATCTATATGGGAACAAAATCAAAGACATTGAGTTACCAATGTTGGGGCAGTTTGCACAAACAACTAAAGTTTTTGGAAGCAAATTTATCATAGCCTGCCTTATACAGTCAGATGTCAATAATTCTGTTCCATTGAAAGAAACATGTACAAGTTTATTACATAACACTTTTTTTTACTGCTATGCATGCCATTTCCGGGATTGTTGTGGTATTTTTAAATGGACTTGTATTATTACTCAGGCTGCGCACAGGGATGTGGACATTTCATAAGATAGTTATTATCAACATGGCAATAGCTGATTTCACTTTTGGGACAGTACTTCTTTTCCTCTTCATTGTTGATATTCATTATAGTCAGTCATATTTGTTGTCAGATGCTAGCTGGCGGTCACATGCCATGTGCAAAGCTCTAGGAGTTGTTGCAGCTGTGTCATTTGAAATGTCCTCCATAGGTCGCCTTCTGGTGGCCATTTTATGGCTTTCTTCGGGTTCTGCAGTTGATCCCTATTCATATTTTGTATTGGAAAATAGCATCATTTCTAAAACATAACATTCAAGATTTGTCTGGGTCAAAACATCAGCTGAGGCAATCTTCAACAGGAATGCTAACCAGAACCATTGTACAGGTTTTGTCAACTCTATTTGTGTGGCTTGCAATCTGCATTTTGTTAGGATTAACCTTATTGGAAATTAATTTCTCATTTCCACTAGAATTAATTGTGTTTAGTTTGCTTATACCAATGCAGTCGATATCTAATGTATTCCTATTCACTATATCCACCTCAAATTACAATGGAAAAAAAGTCATTTTTTGTGTGTGTAGAAAATGGTCTACGGAATAGTTCTAATATAGGAAGCATGATGTATAATGTAATTCTAAATGGGTATAAGCCAATGAATATTGACTGTATACAATAACATCTATACATCGATATCTACCATTCTAAACCTATCAATATGGAAATAATTCTTTAAACAAAATCACTAAATGTGTATCACAGTTCAATATTGTAATAGTCATTTGAAATCGGTTTTTCATACATGTTTTCCTTAATGATGATCAATCAGAATTTGAAATGTTGGTTACTTAATGTTTTCTGGAATGGAACCTGAACACTTTGCACGATTTGATAGATATGTCGAATGAGACTATCGTGACTCTCAAGTTGTCAGTCAAAGGCTTGCTTTAAATAAGAAAGCTTCGATAATAGCTATTACTTAATTTTATTCTAACAAATTCAAATGATAAGGTAAAACACAAATATGTCAGACTATATTCCGAAGGGTTTGTTCAAGCTAATAGCTTATAGTACTTTAGCTTATAGTATTGTCAATTGTATTCCAACAATGTCAATGATTCCGTTGACTCCAATTTGAATCAAACACATTCTAGTCTAATAAGAAATCTGCTTGAAACTAAAAATACTCTCTTCTTTCTTAACCTTTTTATAAACAAATTGGAACAGAAAAGCTCTTAAATTTTTCCTCAACTTACACATGCCCAACAACAACTATTACAAATAAATAACGTACTCACTTCCGTACGTATAATCTATTAACCCATAACAACTAGTTTACCATCACTTATTGTGAGGATTCAGGTTGTGTCTCAGACTGGGCCACTTTGACCAGGTTTGAATGGGTAAACTACCTTACTGAAATAAATGTGTCATAATTTGGCCAAATTATTCAAAAACATCAAACACAGTTGCTAAGCGCCCCATGGTCATGTCGCTAAGACGCGACGTGGACCGCAAGCGAGCTTACAAAAGGAGATAGTGGAATAGCTAAAGAAGAGTGGATGCCACTTGTTGGTTTTCAAGTTCAACCACCCTAAAGACTCGCACATGACAGGTTTAAGTGGGAATGCATCATCCACAGGGTCTGATCTGCGTTCTTGGGGACTCTTAATAAGTATAGGACGAGTTCATACTTTGAGCTGATTAACACATTAGCCTCAGAGTCCGAGGTGCTGGTCAAGTTCCACCTAATCACAGTGGTGCACAACTCCTGCTGCACTAATGCAGGCCCAGCTTCTCACAGTCATACTGGAAACACTAGCACTGCTACCAGGTGAGTCTGTGCCTGAGGACTGCTGTGGCCGGAGACACTGGCAAGTACACAGTACCGAGCCAAGCATCTTTGGTGCAGATGGGTACATGAATATGGGCTGTCTCAACAAAGTTCAGCAAATGAAATCATGTGAGAGAAGACTTTTGCAAGAGTGACATTGTGATGTTGGGGAGGCCAGTGAATGATAACCCGAATGATATCTGTGTCGCCTAGCGATGATGACCTCGTCAAGGAGCTAAGGGTTAAGAAGCTTGTAATGGTGTATCGCCTGATAGCCTCGACCACAGAGTAAGCTGGTGGCGTAATAATGATCAGCAATTATTAATTCATCTAAGAAACGTCTGTTTGTAGAAGGCGAGCCTACCGCCCTTCTGAAAAGAACCTTGACGTTTTCTTGCTTAAGAACATACTTGTTGGAAGTTGGAAATGGACTTTAAAACAAGAGCCATGATATAACCATGTTCAATATCATTTGTGTGAAGCTATGCATTCTTGTATGAAAAATAAATGGACATGAACAAGATTTTATTGAAAAAATAAATATCTAACTTATAACTTGTACATCATTATAAATGGGAACATTTGGATGAATACACCTTCATTCACCTTGATTCAATATATATGTAAATTGAACAATATCTATATATTGAATTGGACAGTTTGTTTTAAAAATTCAACTGTATATATAAAGATTAAACAATATATATGGTATTTTGAACAATATATATATGGTGTATCAAACAATTTATAAATTAATGTAAGCGCAAACAATTTATAAATTAATGTAAACACAAACAATTTATGATTTAGATGCAAACAATTTATAATTTAGATGCAAACAATTTATAATGTAAATGCAAATATATATATGACAAAAAGAACAATATTCATTGCTCAGTATTTATGATGAACAATATGTATGACAAATCAACAATTAATATGTATGACAAATCAACAATATGTATGACAAATCAACAATATGTATGCCATATATAAACAATATATATGTTATGTTGTACACTACGTGTAATATAATAAACACTCAACTATAGTTAGCGTAAAACATGCCGAATTGCGTAAAACGTGCCGAATTGCTGTTTATTGATCAAACGTGCAAGTATATTTATACATATGTGTTTGCCTAGGTAGGACTTTCTAAAATTTAATTAATGGTACCTGAAACTTAAAGAATACATGTATTATTTGTAATAAATTATTTGTTATAATAGTACATGGAATTGTGATAGTTGTAATTTTTTTTTTTTTTTGATATTCGTGACATTGAGATTGTCACCGTTTGAAGCGCTGTAAAACGTTGCTAACCATGCGTCTAAGAAATCTCTTTATATTATAATGTATATTTTTGTGGACATTTATAAGTATTATGATTATTTATGGAAAAGGAGTATATCTCACAAGTCTCCATCCAATTATAGGGATCTACTGTTCAGTGAATTCTTACTTGATTTCACTGAATCAAATAGACGCGTACAAGAAACAGACACTACTGAACTGGTTAGAACTTTCTCAGAACAAACATTCAGCTCTAGGCTTCATCTTAACCTTACTCTAACATCTCCTGTTCAGTTCTGTGCCCCCTGAAGAAATGACCACAAAACACCGAAATAGATGTTTTGTTGAAGAACGAGATCTTTTTGTGTTTAGGGGAGACATTGAGCTTCAAACTTTCCCTTTTCCACTAACAACTTTGTATTGTAGCTGAGGAAACATATATCTGGACTACTTTGATTTGTGCCAGATTGTGGCAGAATTTTTATCCAGATATTGGACAGCGACTAATTTTTGAAAATCACTCATGAGTGAACAGATATAGCACATTATACGTACAGGGGAGGCAATGTCCTCAACTACTATACCATGAAATATTGCACTTGCATGTTCATTTAATATGTTTAATATGTTTATAATTCGTTGTAATATACGTATGTTTTCAGAAACTCTCTTTCCCTCAAGAGATGCCCATATTGGAAAATATGGAATCGCTTTAAATAACTAGCGGGGCAGGTATCTGTTACCCCCCTTCAACGTATATTATAATGGGTTCGTCGTGAATTCGTAACGTGAAATATGTTTATATTCGACAACAATATGAGTAATGTCTGATATTCTTTCAACCCCAGTGAAACATGTTCAAAGAAGTCTTGAATCATATCAATTTTATTAAATTTTATTAAATTAAAAAATGTTAATTTTGGATGTACGAGCACGTCTGATCAGTACAGCAGGACGCTTGAAAGTGACCTCCACGAGCAGCGAGCAGCCGACGATGACGTCGTGCTGCTCGCGCTCACGTGCGTGCACGCGCTTACCGCGCTTTTACGTCCTGTTACATGTCTAACACGTTTACAATGTATTACATTTAAATACAATACGTTTAATCTAACATAACCCAAGATAATGATTTTACTGCGTGTCATCATTATCTTGAGTATAACTTCATGTTGAACAATAAAATGTATTGTCAATGTTTGTAACATTTGTGTATTGTTTAATATGTATGCGTCTTTGTTTATGTTGTATTAAGTTGTCCGGTGTTTGTCACGGCATGGTTGCCGCACCACGATGCAAGTGACTCCGCTCGCGGTCACACCTGAGTGACCCGCACCGGTCAGATGTTACTCCCGGCGGATTGACATATTTGGTCAGAGATCAAGGTTATCTCTATCAAGTGATTCCCCGAAGTAAACGCAAAATCTCTAACACCTTTATTCAAAATTTAAATTACCATTAGTTAGCAAAAAGCCTCTGAACACTTCGCACGTTGTATTACTGTCGTCATGATCGTGCATTAATAAAGTATTCCGTAAAATATCTTGGACTCATGTTATTTTACCTAGAATAACAATAATAATAAGTTTCCGGTGTTTGTCATGGCATGGTTGCCGCACCACGATGCAAGTGACGCCGTTCGCGGTCACACCTGAGTGACCCGTACCGGTCAGATGTTACTCCCAGCGGATTGACATATTTGATCAGAGATCAAGGTTATCTCTATCAAGTGATTCCCCGAAATAACCGCAAAATCTCTAACACCCTTGTTCAAAATTTAAATTACCATTAGTTAGCAAAACGCCGAACACTTCGCATGTTGTATTACTGTCTTCATGATCGCGCGTTAATTAAGTATTCCGTAAAATATCTTGGACTCATGTTATTTTACCTAGAATAACTTCAACACTTCATTATATATATCAATTCATAGGTATTGTCCCCTTCGGCTCCTCATACACAGGTCTCACGAATTCTTACACTTTGCCCACTATGAAGACTCCCAATATAACCACCCAGATTTCATGTATAAGCGAGGAATATTACTAAATGAATCTACCGTACTTTAATTCCTGATTTTGTTGGCAGGTAAAAAGATGGCCGGTGCACTTTCCTGAGCCGCAGTTGGAATCGCTAATATCATCTCCACTACGTCGACTATTTAAAAGATGATTTGTATCATTATTACTAAAAAGTAATCTACAACAATAATTACAATTAAACCGATCGTATAATTCGAAAAATCTAGTTATCGTTGATTTAGATAGGTTGACCAGCACCAGAAATTACTGGAGTTTGTAATTTTGAATCCAACAAAAGAAATTAAATAAATGTAACAATGTGTTGCTCATAAGAAAATTTATTATCAACTGTCAGCAATGAATGTATTTGTTAAAACATGGTCTATCAGTTGAACATATTGATAGCTCGTCATACAAAAACTGATGTTTGCATTAAGAATAAGTTCATGCATTAATAACTTCGACTAGATGACTGCTTCGATGACGCACTTGCCTTAAGGAGTTCAAAGGTGCGGATCGAACATTAATCAGACATAACGGTGATCAGAAATATCGACGCAATATATCAATACTACCTGCCTTTGTCTGTGCATACGTAAGTGCGATATACTGGCATACAAGGCTGAGTGTCTAAGCATGTAATTTAACACTGAAATGGGTGACTTATTGTTGGAGATTCTGGAGATTCTGGAGATTGTTGGGGATCTAACAATGAAGGATTCGTAATGTCAGGTACGATGCATGTTCCTATATGATAACAATAGGACAATGAAATGTATATGAAGAGCATGTTTTCAAATCGCATTTAATATAACGTATAGATATTATTATATATTCAATATAAGGTACACCATATCATACCAAATATTGTATTTGTAATATGTAATACATGTATAATACTAACGATACCGTAATCAGGGCCATGTACGCGCGTGTAATATATATATTGCAGTACCCATATGGTTTCCAATGTTATATAAGCTAATATAGTGCATGTATTACAGTAACCATATCATAACAGGCATTTGTAAACATAGGTAAATATTGTAGCAGTAACCATGTGATAATCAGTGATACACATATATTATTATCTAGATTAGCACTGACGAAGTAACTGGAGACTTGTATTAAAGTGAAGTTTATTGTAGAACATGCGGTGTAACTGTTGTAAACACTGTATGAATATCTGCTTCAAACTGAATTGAAAGGGTTGACCATTAGGTTTCTTAGATTACTGCGAAGAATTAGCTTGCTACTAATTAGCTATTGATCATTAAGTGATCCTAAAAACTACAGTTTAATTACCAGTCGCTTGTAGTGCATATGAGTTGTGTGTCAATCAACTGTAGCGGTGCATTACAACAAAGACTAAACTGTGACAAGTGTTAAGCGCATCAATGCTATATCATTCTGACAAAGAATTAGTCTCTTACATTAATCATGTCAATATAATTCGAACAACATAAGGCCATATAAAATTAATAAGTAGTTTCTCAGGCCCCGCCCGCATGGGCCTGAGACCCCCCGCCCCCTCTTTTTATTGGGTATCTCGCAAAAAAAAAAAAAAAAAATGCCGCCCCTAATTTCAAAGATTTTTTTTTAAAAAAAACCTGCCGCCCCTACTTAACAAGGAAAAAAAATAAGAGAAATCTAGAAATAAAATAAAGATATCCCCCAAACCGACTCTCGCACGAAATACCCCCTAAAAGTGCCTAAAACCCCTTAAAATGGGCCAAATATTTAAAAAAAAAAAAATGCACCTGCCGCCCCTACTGATCCTCGAGCCCACCGCCCCTCTAAATTCCCAGTGAAAAACAATAAAAACAACCTGCCGCCCCCTTTTTCAGAGAAAATAATTAAATAAAAAAGCCTGCCGCCCCCTTCTTGGCCTAAAAAATAAATAAATTGACCTGCCGCCCACACTCTTCCTCTCAGGCAAATAAAAGCCTGAGAAACAACTTATTAATTTCATGGGGTCTAAACATTATATTAAACATGTGTAAATGAATGTGCATAAGCAT
>JAXGGS010452596.1:0-11752 GCA_035585475.1 Armandia brevis
TCATATTTGAACGTCCGCTGAAGGTTTAAATAGAACCCTTGGCCAACGTTGGGAGAAGGTTGGATCCAGGTTGGTCCTCAACGTTTGATTACCAACCCTCAGGGAACGTTTGCTAGAGGTTCTCCTAAGGTCCGTCCATTCCCAACCCCCAGGGAACGTTCGCTAAAGGTTCTCTCAAGGTCCGTCCTAACCAACCCTCTGCGAACCTTCAGCGAACTTTGGCGAACGTTCGGTGTTTCCTGGGTTGGGACTATTCAATGGGTAATAAAATCCTCAATGGGCTACTCTAGTACATACTCTGCAGTAACACTATTATTGCTGTGATAAATACAAGTTTGGTATTTTAAAATGACTCTTGAAAGTGCCAATAGTTTATAGATACAAGAAATAATCTCACAGGCAATCAAGTAGTTATAAAAATAAATCTTCCCCTTGATATTAAAGCAGATATTTCCTTAATTTCATAAGTAAGATGCAACACAGTATTGTGAGATCGTGATTATAACTGATATCTCTAATATATATATATAACATCATTTAGGGCATGCACACCTAAAAAAATTGATAAAATGATTACCTCTTGTGAAAAGCTGTCCAGAGTGAACGTAAAGTTCAGGTGCTCGCTGGTATCTGGTGTCGCATGACAACAACATCCTTCTTTTAAAGACGCCCAACTCTAGGAAGCATCACCACTAATAGTGGGCAAAATCCCCTTATCTACAATTTTACCCACAGCTTTGCTCCAATCAGTCGGATGATATCGTCCCTGCTGAATATTCTGGTAATCCCGAGTACCTTAACAAGCCTCCGTTTAATGGACCGTTTAATGGCTTCCATTGAGACGAGTTTTTCTATTGAACATAATTGTCGCCAATGTTTAATTAACAAGTGTGCGGTCGGACAAACATGTCTTGTCGTTGCTTCGGGTAATCAAGCCATAAAATCTACATACTTTAGGTGTTTATTCATTTTTATGTGTACATTCGAGGCGTTATGTTGTCACAAATATATGATTATACACTGTTGAATGCCCCAGGGTCTCCCAAGGCCGACTAATATTTATAGGGTCTTCCCCAATTTATTAAAACACGGTATAAGAACGTTAAGATCTCTACTAAACAAGGCTTTGAATAACTTATAAACTCCGGGATGTGTAACAGTATAACCTGTATTCTCTGAGGTTTTATCTAGACGAAATGAGTTTACAAACGTTCAACTCCTATATATATAGTCGTTGGTTACTAGGTATACTATTTACTTGTATTAATCTGTTGGATAGTTACGAATGCTCTAATCCTTTGTTAGTCTATCGTTCATGCTTGTCTATGTCTTTATCATATAATCCTATAATTACTTAAACCGTTCTAACTTGTCCCATAACTGACGCGTGTGTTTATCACGCTCTGACATGGGGCGCATTTTAAATTAAAATTTCCATATTTTAACTACAATAAAGTTACTAGTGTTCATATTCAACTTTGGGGTTAATGTCATACAGCACGTCCTCGAACTTGCAAACTATCTTCAATTGGTAGTCCTTAGTGAGTAGATCGGCCACTTTTCTGGTTTTAATTCCCGCCAAGTTAACTTCGTCCGGTAGTTTAATACTTTTCCCCGCTATCATGATTGCGTCTGCGTCCCATTCGATGTTTACTCTAGACCACCAGCATCTTGATTCTAGTTGAATAAATTTCACCGGTGTCTCCTCTCTGTATAGGGCTTCTGGCAAGGCATTTACTTCTCTAATTAGTATCAGCTCTCTTTGGAATTCCGCCTCTATAATTAGCCAAAGACCGGTTCGTCTCCATTGTGGTTTAAGAAGCGAAATGCACCGCATCAGTTTGAGTGATTCCTGAACACATCTTCTAATGTGGCACAACATCAAACAGAATACCAAAAAGCATAACAGAATGGTCGCGGTTTCAATCGTCTTCTGTGATTCTGGAGTTATGGATTTAAATTCGTCCTTCAGGATCGGAGATGCGTCGATATGTTTTCCTGTCATGGCCAGTTTTAGTAAAACGCTAGACATCATGGTGTGGGTTTTATATACCCACAGGATTACTGCTATACTCGCCGCGGTATTTATTCCTAGAATTGCTCGCGTTATCCACCACTCTGTGTTATCTGCGGAAGTCGATTCCGGTATATTACTTTTAATTTTTACTGAGTCCTCTCGCACTGTTTTCATTTTTCGGCTCAAAGTAGTTAAGTCTATTTCCCAGTTTTCGTCCGCTTCGTCATCGAATACCAGTGGTTTAGGCAGCCTTAGTGAGATTTCTCTATTCGTGAACTCGTCAGTTAGTTTGTAGGAGTGGCTTTGTCCATAGAACTCGCTGTAGATTGCTGCATTAAAAACTGGTTTAATAATTACTGTCGTGTTTGATGATCGCTCACAGCTCCTCTCACGTGGGTGTATATGCGTCCACCTCGAGTAAATTGAACATCCACATGGTACATGGACTAAACACATATTACACGGTTGGATGATTTCCGGGCTTTTCCCTGGACACGCTAATGTTTTCTCACCTTGATATACCACTACTGCGTTGTCTGTAGCTGGTATTAAATCAGGTGTAGTCCTATTTCGGAATATTCTGGTGTTACATACCGTTGCTATGTCCTTGTAACTTTCCAGGAATATTTTCGCGCTACAGGAAGCTTCTGTTTTTGCTGTCACGTCTACGGGTAATGTTCTGATGCCAGCATCTATTTCTAGGACTTCTGAGCTCCGCATCTCTTTCATTAGTTTTCCATCCTTGGTTATAGCGAGGTAGTCGGGTATATTCTTGAGTTGAGACATCATCCCTTGGTCGCCATTTTCGATTGGCACCGGTAAGGTGATAATGCGGTACATGTTTAGGACTGGTCGTTTTATCCTTATGGGGATTTTGACTGCTATCAGGATGAACCCGCCGTGGTGCGCGGCCCATGTTACCTGGTTGCGGTAATAATAATCGATGTTTTTGTGAACTACCGAGAATTCTGATGTTCCTCCCAGTCTCTGTACTACCTCGTTCACTCCTCCTCTCATCCACATTGGTGGTACCATTCTAACCGGCAAGTATCCTTCTGTCAAAGTTTGGATATCTTGTACGTACTGCTCGGCTGTGTCTTCTAAATGTCCTAATAACATCAGGTCGTGAGCGGTTAAGTGGTTGATTTCAGAAATGGCTTTAATGAGACGGAACAATTGTTGATTAATGTTTTTCTTTTCGCGGCTGTCGCGGACTATTTCCATCTCCCATTCGGCCAAGTCTTTAATGAGGTCTTGTACATTAGCGTCAGTTTCCTTTCTTCTGTCAGCCATCTGGTTAAACTTGTTTTCGGTGATGTTTGTGAGTGATACAAAGTCTTTCTCAAGCTCTAACATGCCTTCTCCCTGGTCGGTGATGATCTTGGTTAGTAGCGACATCTTTTCCTCTACCTTTTTCATGTCTCCTTCTGATGGGGTACCAAATAAGAATTTGGTTATCTCACCGATGAACCCAAATATTGCACGTTTATTTCTCTGCGATGATGGTAGTTCGGCTGGCAATAGTTCGCTGGCTCTTTCGATTAATATCTGGATACTTTCTGTGATCACAGCGCGGGACTTGAGATACTGTACTTGGGTGTCTTCCAGTTCTTTACAAATACCATCAGCTGGGCTGGTACAAATATCTTGTTGTCTTGGTGAGTCGTCGCCGCAGTTCCATATTATTTTCAATTCGATGTCTGGTATCTTAAATTTTGGTACCATAAACATATATATCCATTCGTCCTTGGTTGGATCCAGCGGACCTATCGGGTCGAATATAAGGCCATGGTCTAACCGTAGCACTTGCTCTTTACCTGCAATCATTGTCGCGATCAAAACCATCAAAAATGATACACACTGCATGACTGTCGTCGTTCGAGTGATGTCCCGTTGATGGATTGTGATCACCTTATAACGATGTAGGTTTGGTGCTTTCACAGTTACTGGGGCAGTTGGTTAAGCGCTGGGCAGCTACACTGTGTTGTTTGGCTTTCACAGTTTTTCTGATAGACGCGCCTGGTGCTCTCCCGACTTCTTTAACTGTGTTTACTAATAACCATTTCCTCAGTACGTCATTTAAGTCTTCGTGGTTTATAAATGAATTTTCTTTTTCATCATACCCCTTCCACTTGACTAGATACTTGGGGCCTGATTTTGTCCATTTTTTCATGAGAACTTTTTCCACCTCGTAAAATCCGTCGCTCACGGCTACTTCAGGTGCCTTGTCTCCGTTTTCTGTGTCGTCGATATTTAATTGGTTGTATATCGCCTCGCCATCAAGTACTTCGGTAACTACTGGTGTCTGCCATCTTCGTCTGACAAATCCCTGCTTAAGCCTCTCTTGATGTATGCGCTGGTCTAAAACCTTGCCTGTTTGGCAGTCTTTGATTTTGAAGTGCTTTTCTCCTACCTTTGCAATAACTTCCATCGGACCGATCCATACTTGGCTCATGTTTTTCCCGAATCCCGGACGATTTCTGGGTACATATAAATACACCACTGATCCTGGTTGTGTATCACGGTGCCTGGCTCGTTTGTTGAAAGTATCTTCGATCGCCTTCTTGTTGATTTTACTCTCTTGTTTCGCCACTTCGCGAGCGACTTCTACCCTCTTTAAAACGTCCACGATTTTCTCCTTTACTTTGCCCGTAATGTTGGGCGATGGTTTAAGCGATCTTTCTGTCAATGAATTAAGCTCTCTACCGAACATTAAGAAATTCGGTGAAAATCCGGTAGTCTTGTTCGGGGTAGCATTCATAGACGCGCCGATAGCCTGCAGTGGTTGGTCCCACTCGTCTTTAAATTCCGGTAGGTATAGTGCTAATTTCTTCTGGATTGTATCCTGGGCTCTTTCCACAATCCCATGCTCCCAAATATTGCACGTTTATTTCTCTGCGATGATGGTAGTTCGGCTGGCAATAGTTCGCTGGCTCTTTCGATTAATATCTGGATACTTTCTGTGATCACAGCGCGGGACTTGAGATACTGTACTTGGGTGTCTTCCAGTTCTTTACAAATACCATCAGCTGGGCTGGTACAAATATCTTGTTGTCTTGGTGAGTCGTCGCCGCAGTTCCATATTATTTTCAATTCGATGTCTGGTATCTTAAATTTTGGTACCATAAACATATATATCCATTCGTCCTTGGTTGGATCCAGCGGACCTATCGGGTCGAATATAAGGCCATGGTCTAACCGTAGCACTTGCTCTTTACCTGCAATCATTGTCGCGATCAAAACCATCAAAAATGATACACACTGCATGACTGTCGTCGTTCGAGTGATGTCCCGTTGATGGATTGTGATCACCTTATAACGATGTAGGTTTGGTGCTTTCACAGTTACTGGGGCAGTTGGTTAAGCGCTGGGCAGCTACACTGTGTTGTTTGGCTTTCACAGTTTTTCTGATAGACGCGCCTGGTGCTCTCCCGACTTCTTTAACTGTGTTTACTAATAACCATTTCCTCAGTACGTCATTTAAGTCTTCGTGGTTTATAAATGAATTTTCTTTTTCATCATACCCCTTCCACTTGACTAGATACTTGGGGCCTGATTTTGTCCATTTTTTCATGAGAACTTTTTCCACCTCGTAAAATCCGTCGCTCACGGCTACTTCAGGTGCCTTGTCTCCGTTTTCTGTGTCGTCGATATTTAATTGGTTGTATATCGCCTCGCCATCAAGTACTTCGGTAACTACTGGTGTCTGCCATCTTCGTCTGACAAATCCCTGCTTAAGCCTCTCTTGATGTATGCGCTGGTCTAAAACCTTGCCTGTTTGGCAGTCTTTGATTTTGAAGTGCTTTTCTCCTACCTTTGCAATAACTTCCATCGGACCGATCCATACTTGGCTCATGTTTTTCCCGAATCCCGGACGATTTCTGGGTACATATAAATACACCACTGATCCTGGTTGTGTATCACGGTGCCTGGCTCGTTTGTTGAAAGTATCTTCGATCGCCTTCTTGTTGATTTTACTCTCTTGTTTCGCCACTTCGCGAGCGACTTCTACCCTCTTTAAAACGTCCACGATTTTCTCCTTTACTTTGCCCGTAATGTTGGGCGATGGTTTAAGCGATCTTTCTGTCAATGAATTAAGCTCTCTACCGAACATTAAGAAATTCGGTGAAAATCCGGTAGTCTTGTTCGGGGTAGCATTCATAGACGCGCCGATAGCCTGCAGTGGTTGGTCCCACTCGTCTTTAAATTCCGGTAGGTATAGTGCTAATTTCTTCTGGATTGTATCCTGGGCTCTTTCCACAATCCCATGCTCCCTCGGCACGTATGGGCAGCTAAAGGCTAAGTTTGTTCTAACCGCCCTTGCCAGCTCCTTCCAGACTCTAGCTGTAAAATTCGGGCCCATATCTGATGCTACTGTCTGAGGCGCGCCAAATATTGATATCCAGCAGTCATAAAATGCCTTCGAAACGGTGGTTGCCTGTGTATCTGGTATCGGCTGCATCCTGACATATCTCGTCGTTTGATCGATACATACCAGTATGTGTGACATACCACTACTTGTCTGCTAGATTGGTCCACACAAATCTACGGTCACGCGTTCTAGTGGCTCGAGTTCTTCAGACATGGTTATCGGTATCGGTTTAACAGCAGTCGTCCTTTTAAACTGTTGGCACTTCTGACAGCTCTTTACGAATTCGGAAATATCGTGGGCCATTTTGGTCCAATAATACGAATTCCGTAATCTAGCTACTGTCCTGTCTATCCCTGCGTGTGTACCATCCAGTGACTCGTGAGTCTCTGTCATCAAGGTATGTTTGAGGGAGTGAGGCACTACCACTGTGAACAGAGTCAGTTCTGGGCGTCTCCCTTTTGTTTTATCGGTAACGTGGATTAGCAGGTTATCAACGTCGAGGAGGAAGTTTTCACTTTCTCGGCGGATCGCGCTTGCCATCTTCTCGTCATCTGGTAATTCGTCGTCTCTTATAAATGCAATAATCTCCTTACATTCTATGTCGTTTTCTTGTGCTGTTCGCCATCTGTTTATGTCTATTTCATTCTTCCAAACCGCTGTTTCTACTTCGCGTTCAACCTCCACTCTACCTATGTGTAAATTTTCAAGGGAGTAGTTTGCCGACAACAATTCTGTTTCAGGCAAGCAAGGGTCGTCAGTAGCTTTGAGTGGGTGTGGAATTCGTGATAAGGCATCTGCATTTTCTAGATTTCTTCCTTCCCTGATTATAAAATCGTAACCTAACAGTTCAGCAGCCCATCTTCCAAATTTCCCTCTCAGTTCGGAACTTTTCGTAAGCATCCGTATCAGCGCGGAGTGGTCTGTGATTATTTCGAATCGGGAGTGCTTTAAAAAATAATCAAAGTGTCTCACACCGAGAAATATCGCCAGCATCTCCTTTTCTGAAACTCCATAGTTTCGTTGATATTTCAGGAACGTTTTTCCTCCGTACGCCACGACTCTTTCCTTCCCGTCATCAGCGTTCTGGCAAAGGCAGAATCCAGCAGCGTTATTGGATGCATCTGTATAAAGTCGGAATGACTTGTTAAAGTCGGCATGCTTTAATACAGGTGCTGTACAAAGTGTCTCTTTTAAGTATTCAAATGCATTTGTGCATTCTGTCGTCCAGGTAAACGATTGTTTTTCCTGCAGCAAGGCATTAAGTGGGCTCGCCACTATACTAAAATTCTTGACAAATTTCCGGTAAAAACCTGAGAGGCCTAAAAACCGCCTGGTTTCTGACACATTTGTTGGTACCGGGAAATTCCTGACAGTTTCGCACAGTTTAGGGTCTGTGTGTATGCCGTCCGGGGTTAGTAAATGTCCAAGAAATTTCAGCGTTGTCTGAAAGAATCTGCAATTAGAGGCCTTGAACCTGAGGTTCGCCTTCTTTAATCGTGTCATGACCAGTCTAAGATGCTGCGCATGTTCCTCGTGACTTCGAGAATAAATCAGAATGTCGTCGAGGTAGACAGTGACAAATCTGTTTATATATCCCTTGAATATGCGAGCCATGCATCGTTGGAAACGTGCACCTGATATGCACAACCCCTGAGGCACTCTTCTGAATCTGTACGAGTGATAGGGTGTTCTAAAGGCGGTATACTTCCGTGACTCCTCTTCTAGTTCTAGCTGGAAGTAACCGCTCTGCAAATCAAGAGAGCTGAAGACTGTCGGTTTTCCCGCGGCCACTGTTGTGAAAGTATCATCGATACGCGGTAATGGGTGCGCGTCCTTCTTCACCAACCTGTTAATTTTCCTATAGTCGATTACTAGCCTTATCTCGTCCCTTCCCGGTTTCGGTACTACGATGGCTGGAGCCGCCCAATCGCTATAATTCTCCTCGATGATTCCTTCCTTTAGTAATTTCTCCAATTCAGCGTCTAGCTTTTCTAAATGCTGCGGGTGGATTCGGTAAGGTGGCATTTTGATCGGTCTCGTCTCATCCGGGATCTCGATAGTGACTTTATCTCCGCGATAATGACCCATCCTGTGGTTTACTTCAGCAAAGTTGTCTTTGAATTGCCGGAGTATATCGTCTAACTTGGTTCTAATACTAGGTTTCAACTTCTCTCTTGTTTTACTGAAGTGCATCAGCAATTCCTCGGTCGAGTATGGCTTAACTTCTTTCGTTTCCTCGATTTGAGCTGGTAAATCTTTCCAGTCTCTCTCGTCCACCATCTCTATTCTTCCGACATTGATTCCTTTTTCAATTGTGACGTCAAACACCGCGTTGTTATGTAATAACACAGGGACGGTGTGGTTCCTGACGGACCCTAAAGTTTCCTTAGTGCTAACATCTTCTGACACGCTTGTTTGTTCGTTCACACCTGTGGTGCCGTCGGGTATTCTAGCATCCACCTTCGCCCATACCTGCATACACTCGCCTGCCGGTATACATACTGTTTTCTGCAACTTTAAAGGTGATACTCGTAATACCTCCAATGTGTTGTCTGTGAAGTTTAGCTTCGCTTTCTGGGAACGTAGGAAATTATTTCCTAGAATAATTGATTCCATTGGCGACTCTTTGATATGGAACCAGCATTTGTATACTGCTCCTTTCACCGTGAAACACAATTGTGTTTTCCCGAGAACTCTTGTTCTTTTTACTCCGTCTGCGAGAACTACCCATGAATACTCTGACTTCTTAACAGGTAATCGTCGCGATCGTTTTCGGATGCGATCATAGGATGTCGATGAAATCGTGCTCTCCTCTGCTCCGGTATCGATCAGTATTTTCTCCTGTCTGTCGTACAGGTTAACTTGTGCATAGTTTAAATTGTCTAGCTTCAATGATACATAATTCCAATCAGTGTTCAATAATTCGTCGTCCATTGCCGTTTTTGCAGTTGTTAAACTTTTCACTGTACCCCGGTCGTCACACATGTATCGATTTACTCTTAATACTGAGACGCCGGGTTTTCTTCGTTTCCCTGATCCTGGTCAGCTGACATAAACGAGAATGCGTCATCATCTTCATTTTCTTCCTCCAATGGTTCGTCAGAATACTCGTCCTCATGCGCCATCTCTTCTCGGTACACGCGAGTGTCTCTGCGTCCTCCTCCATACCTGTTACTCCTAGATTTGTTCCGGTTGTCGTATCCACCCTGTCCTCTTGGTTGAGATTGGGGCTTGCGACCTTGGTATCCCGGTCTGGGTAAGAGCCATTTCTGGTACTTTTCGCTCCAGAAGGGCGTTGGAGGTTGCTGCGGATTTTCTTCATACCTGTCACCGCTCTGGTTCTGGTAACGATCGCTGCTGTACCCTGAATGTTTATTACGCTGACGGTCATCTCTGCCGTTACCATGGCCTCTACTGTTAGAGTTGTATCTGTCGCGCGGTTCTCTATTGTCTCTGCCGCCAGTACGTCGGTCCCTGCCACGGCTTCCTTTATTGAAAGATTGGTTACTCACTTGAATGTTTCTGCTGACAGGCTTCTCGTCCTTGTCGTTACGATCCATTATGGCGTCGAATCGTAGTGTAGCTCTGATGGCTTCTGATATCGACGCTGGGGGGTTGTCCTGAAGGTAACTGTACCTCGACTTTCCTAGCCCCATGATGAACTGCTCCAGGTTCTCGTCTTGTGACTTCTGCAGTCTCAAACCTAGCTTTTGGATTTCCTGTGCGTATGCTTCTAAGGATTTAAAAGCTGATGAGCGAAGTTCATGGTATGAGAGTTTTACCTCATACAGTGGCTTAGCCACGTTGAAACGGTGTAAGAACGCCGCTTTTAATAGAATGTACGATGATCTCACAGCGTGAGCTAGTGATGCGTACCAGGCCAGTGTATTAACTGGCAAGGTCGACGGAAATACACGAGCTCTCTTCCTTACTGACCAGCCGTTGCTCTCCGAGATTATCTCGTACTGTAGTAAGAAGCTCTCCACATCGTCGCCTTCCTTGAATTGCGGGGGTTTTAGCCTGAGGTTTTCCTCGCCGTCACTCTCCCCGTCTTGACTTGAATCGTGCTGACCGGCTCTTAGTCTTCTAGACCCCACGCGCGCCGGGGATTCCGCCATCGTCTCATTCAAGGTTGATTTTTCCGCCGCTGTTTCTAGCGACAGTTCCAGTGCTTCAATACGATCAGTAAGTTTGGAATACTCCGTGGTGCCCATCGACTCTTTCAAACTCTGTTTCAAATCTGAGAGGTCGCTATCCACCGCTTTCTTCCATTCCTTAGTAGTCGCCATCGTTACTGGTAATTAGATTTTCTTACTTGTTAATGCTGAGTGTAGTGTTCCTTTCCGTTGTTTTCAGTAGACACCGCAATTCTCCACCATATAAGAACGTTAAGATCTCTACTAAACAAGGCTTTGAATAACTTATAAACTCCGGGATGTGTAACAGTATAACCTTTATTCTCTGAGGTTTTATCTAGACGAAATCAGTTTACAAACGTTCAACTCCTATATATATAGTCGTTGGTTACTAGGTATACTATTTACTTGTATTAATCTGTTGGATAGTTACGAATGCTCTAATCCTTTGTTAGTCTATCGTTCATGCTTGTCTATGTCTTTATCATATAATCCTATAATTACTTAAACCGTTCTAACTTGTCCCATAACTGACGCGTGTGTTTATCACGCTCTGACAACGGGATACATTTCTGATCTTCTGCTCGGCTATGGCTAGAGCTAGGGCTAGGGCTGCGGCTGCAGCAAGCGCATGTACAGATGATACATATTCACCTTAGATACATTGGAGTACGATTGAATATACTTATTTCTTTATTTAACATCGACACAAAACATTTTGAGTAGCAGAGCTGTCACACCCACGTTTCAAAACTAGCGCAAAGATGGAATCTATGGCCGCCGTTACCCAATCAGAGAGCTCGCTCGATTCCTCTACAGAGGGCACCGCTAGTCATATACCACTGCGGCTACTACTAAACGAGAACCTCGAAGATAACTAGTTGTTAAATGCGCAATTAAGTTAAGGCAATAACGTTATTAAGGTTAACATGGACAACAATACTAACAAGCCGTCACTTATTGTTAAGGAGTAGCATATAATAAGCGGTTAGGGCCGTACAGTCTTTTAACACCAATATGTATTTGTTTTTACAGCAGATTATGTTAGCCGATAAATCCCACTTCTATATGCTTTGAATCATGTATATGTATGCTTACAACACCAATTTCAATTAAATCAATTTGCTTTATGAACGCAGTAAAGAATAGATATAGTTATGTGCCCTTACGTTTAATTTGCATTTAATTTGTTGGCCAAATGAGTGGTTGTTTCAAAGATTTTAAACT
>JAXGGS010452929.1:0-11747 GCA_035585475.1 Armandia brevis
GATCGACACACACATCTCATTAGTAGCAGTTGGTTCTATCACAGTCTATATTGATAAATGTTATACAGGCGGTCAAAAAATGTAAATTACTGACCTGGATCATCCGGTGATGAAATAGCTGTGATCGGCTTCCAAGATTATAGGCTTATTGACGTATCGTCATCTGGTTGATCTTATTTCACTGTGGCATTATTAATGGCAGGCAATTAACGGAATAATTCAGTCTGTCTATAACACTAGCAAATAAACTTACATCACTAACTAAGTATTGAAGCTTAGCAGTTGTATGAACTAGAATGGAACCTGGTTAAATAGCGGACTACGCCACCTCATCGGTCTGCTTCTACATGCGTAATAGTCCCTGTAATACATTATCACTAATAATAACCGATATAATTCAGTAATACATTATTATCATTATTCGTAATTGTAACCGTTCTGTAATAAATGCAAGTTGATATTTAACAATTCAGGACAACATCCTTTGATTATAAATGAATAAAACAGAGTCGAGTCAACAAGCTTCTATATGACAGACCCTATTTTTCATGGCCCAATCCCATCACCCCTGTCTAATTTCACAAGAGAAGCTCCCCTCCAGGGCTTTTGGTTCAATATGTTATGGCAGTACATCCTAGCCCCCATTGTCTCCATTTTGCTAAAAGGAATTCCGGTTCCAATCAGAAGTTTCCTGATCCCATTCAGCTGCGGTTGCTTTAATAATATTCAGTCCATGACTAGAGGTGGCCTACATCTCTTGGTAGGCAAGCCCCTCCCTGGTCTCCGAAAGCAAGCCTGACAATCCCAGCATCTTTGTCAGTATTGGATAGTGGTCTTCCATTACTTAATGTCAGTTCTTCTTGCTTTCCGGACCTAATATGTCAAGTTGGCCTTCATTGCAAGATATTGTCCTTGGGTAGTACGCCAATTGATATGATTATATATATGAAATAAACAAAGCCAAGCCTGGAGCGCCCGAAATTATAAGATACAATTAAGCGAAAAACGATATCAAAAAAAAAAAAAAAAAAAAAAATATTTATAATTTTGTTGAAGCTAGCATATATTACACATGAGTTACAACATGTAGCTTAACGGGACGTCACGTACTTTCTGGGTTTTGAATCTTTGATCAGATCAGTCGATTTTATAGCTCATATTTTTACCCTCTTAATTGTTTTATTCAGTCCAAAGCACATGTTTCAACTGTATTGTAATCAGTATCATGCATTCACGGTGTAAAAACACTTACAAGAAACCCCTTTGAAATGTGAACTCATTGGACCCACTCCTGAGATTACATGCACTGCTTCGGCATCATTGAATCGCTACAACGAACCTCCGATATAATGCCGTTGGATTTAAAGCGGGTCTGGCAATGACGTCCATCACTGTTTTTTGTCATTCGCTAAAATGCGGGCCAATTGACACATTTAAAATACACTGTACTCTATTCAGCAGGGTTGTTTGGCTCGTACATTCTAAGCGCGTTATAACGTTACACAAGTGTTATGCCTAGACCTCGTGGAGCACTCATGATGTGGGGCACTATGACGAAAGCACTTAGGAGCAGCACGCATTACTTCTATTTCAACAAACGTCAAGGTGGTTTTACATCAACCGAGGAGAACCTACAGGGACCTCGACCACTTTGTGTCACCGTGTGTGAAAACTTCACTGCACTGTTCACAACTATCTAGGCCTCATGAATAGACACTCATTTAGAAAGGGCTCGCGTTGATTTTATCTGGATTTTCTCTTCATTACCTCCACATTATATAAGCTGCACGCTCGTGAACATGCTGCTATCAGTTGTACACTCCGGCACAGCCACAGTTTATCTGGTACTGAGCCTATTGTGGATTATCCCCTACAGTTATGGACATACTATTTTACTGTACGCGGCTCTAGGGGGCAGTCACGTCATGTACTTCGGTGAGCTGGGGAAAGCGCTACGTCATCGAGGGCATGACGTCACTATTCTGACGTCAGACAGGCTTAAGATACCACGTGACATAACGGATGCAGGCGTCCATCACATGACCTTCAAGTCACCTATAGATGCCGTTGCGCTTGGCGAGAGCGAAGATTCTTTAGCACAAATGATGTATCAGGATGTGTCATTCTTATCTAAATTAGCCCCAATCAAATTCATCACTCAGATACTCAGTGAAGAAGAAGGAGGACTTTATCACGACTCCGAAGTAATGGCAAAAATTAGGGCGACTAACTTTGATTTTGTCGTCCTTGACTTGCTCCCAGTACAGTTCTTGCTCCCTTACATTCTGGATGTTCCATTCGGGTATTTTGGCACCACTTGCCTCGGACAGGCTCGGGAACCATTCCTTCCGAGTTTTGTTCCTGGTGTGGTGGCTCCGTATTCGGACAAAATGACACTGCAGGAGCGTTCAATAAATCTCCTAATGGCCGTTGTGTTCGGAGGATTTAGTTCCTTAATTTCAAAGAAACCTGAGAGACTTGCGCCGGATTTACCCTTGGTTTCGGATGATGACCTTGTCCGCAGGGCTGACATATGTTTCAGACTGAGGGACGCTACTGTTGAAACCCCACGACCTTTGAACCCGAACATGATCAACATAGGTGGTATAATGGCCAGGCCTGGAAAACCGCTGCCGACAGAATTAGATGGGTTAGTTCAGAATTCCCGTCATGGCGTGGTGCTGATGTCGTTTGGAACTTTCTTTGAAAAGGGAATGCCAGATAGTGTGGCGGCAAAATTTGCTGAAGCGTTTGGCCGGATGAAAGAGCAGGTAATATGGAAATGTTCGAAAACGGTAGACAATATTCCGCCTAATGTTAAATTAATGTCATGGGTGCCCCAGAATGATCTGCTAGCTCATGACAATGTAAAAGCTTTTGTCACACACTGCGGTATAAATAGCATTTTAGAAACTGTTCATCATGGAGTGCCGATTGTGGGCTTCCCTTTAGTAAATGATCAGCTTAGTACATGCAAAATCATGCAAGACAAAGGGCTGGGGATTCCATTGAACATAAACGCATTCTCCGCAGGAGAGCTGTATGATGCCATCAATAGCATTCTTGACGCTAAATATCAGTCTGCTAGTAGTAAAATGTCCGCCATTTCCAAATCTCTTCCTAATGGCGGAGACACTGCTGCCTTTTGGATCGATCATGTGATCCAACATGGCAGCAAACATCTCCGGCCACATTCACAGGATATGATTTGGTATCAGTATGTCATGTTGGATATATTAGTTGTCGTCATTGTGTTTGTATCTTTGGTTTATTTCGTAATGAAGGTATGCTGCTCAAAAATCTGCTCCAGGCGCAAAGCTAAACAAGAATAATGTAAAATTGAATTGAATTTTCTCCGATTGTAGAAGCTATAGACTGGTGGAAATGAAATTGTTTGATGACAAAGCAAAAATATGAAATGTTCTCGGTTTTTAAATTTTCTCATACCATAAGATATTGGTTAGAATTGACTGCTCCAGTGAATTTAACGCAACATATCTAAAAACTAATTCTTCTCAATTTCGTTATCGTATATAATGAAAAACTAGTTATTCATAGTCACGAACTATTGTCTACATCGACTTGAAAACATCAACATAAAGTAAATTACTGAAGTATTCATATTTTCTAAATCTCGATTAGGTAAGTGCCATAATAATGTCTTAGATATGAAACATATGTCAGTCCATGACATTGCATTTTCTCACACGATGGGGATTGGCAGTTTGTCAACTTTTCGTCTTACTTTAAGTACACATTTCATGATTAGAGAATGATTTCCTTGTAAACCACTGTGGCCAATTCCATTTCGCAACTATAATTTCTAAAAACTTGCAAACCGTCTGCATTAGTGATGAATAAAATAAAAAATAATGGAATATGTATTTTGATTTCATTTGTTTCATACTAGTACGGGTCTTTGTTAATGAATGGTCAAAAGTCGTAAAGCACCGGTTGATTTTATATTTGCACACAAGTCACAACAAGGCATGCAAATATGAAATTATCTTCTGCTCACTAAAAGGAGAATAGAAAATAATGGGTGCTGGGTATATGTTAGATTTAATGACAAATTATTTTCCTATTGTGAGTTCGTGTCGGCCCTAAAAGTCAAACCAAAAGTCGCCCTTTGTCATCTAACATTTATTTCCCTTGATAGTCCATGTGTTTTTTTACATTCATACATCCACAAATAACTCAATTTGAATGAGGGGACACAATCACGAGTAGAAATCGTAGTGAAATGCATGCAGCTATACAGATTACAGTGCAAAAAAACCCGCCTTCAGATAGCACACAAACTCCAATTTCTGTATGAGGGATTTAACATCTTATATATTTGGTTATTATACTCATATAAAGAGATGAGTACAAGTGGGGCAGATATCGCACACAGTTATGAAGATGAGGGCAATTGACACTCAACATTTGCATTTGGGTCACTATAATCAATATCGCAGTTGTCACAATGCATAAACTCACATGTTGTAGCATATTGTTTAAATAGAGTACTCAAATACTCAGTACTGGCAGGATATACCTCCATTAAATAGCTTACTACAAAGTGTTTAATTTTAATATTAAGTTATTCCCATTCTTCCTAGGTATCATACGAAGTAAATAAAGGCATAAATAAACATTGACAAGCTGATATGATGCTTTGAGAAATATAGTGTAATCCAAACATACATAAGCCTACAAACTAAACGAGAGGAACGCGCATCGATGCGCACAGATTGCGTGACAACGTCTATAGTATGTGCCCGGCGCGTAATCGGAACTAATAACACTTGTGGATAGTTAGTAGTTAGATACAAAGTAGTTTTGTTGTTAGCATCTCATTTAAAAACCCCAAGACTTGAATAATATTAAATACAACAAATTTGTGAACTACCTCATATATCCCTTACGGCCAAATTGAATGTAACAAATTTAGTTTAAGAGTGATTATAAAACAGCAATTTTGTTGACTGCAGAGACTTCCTGTTTACTTTTGACATAATTACCAAGTGGAACGGGCAGACTTGTTTTAATTAGGGCTTTTAAAACAAATTAAGGCCACTATAAAGACACCCATCTACATAAATAAGGAGATTATTCCTAATAATTTATATTTTTGATGGTTTTAACATACCTACCATCTATTTGATGAAATTACAGAAGATTTGAACTTCGTTGCTATGCATGGTCCTGTAAGATGTTTACTCTAGCTTGAAGCCTAGCTGATTAAAAATCTGCACGTCATAGACTGATAGTGTTATCTTCTGAAGAATGATTTTACAAATATTACGAACAAGTAAATAAATCGACACACAAATCGCTAGTTAGCATACTAATCACATGCTCATTCGTGTAAGTTTTCCAATCTAACGATGGACGATTGTGATGACTTTTGAGTGTTATTATAGGTATGTTCTTGTTTCGTTCTCCTCCATAACCATAAGCCGTTCAATGACACATAGTCACATAGTCCAAGCCATCGGTTGACAGAAGCTGTTTGCTTAAGATGAGCCATTGTATAGTACTCGCCTGAGTACGGTCGTTCAGGTCGCACATATTACATCGGCCTATTTATGTAGCATTTTTCGCAACTCTAATCGAATAATCGGTGAGAGGAAATAGAGATAGCAGGAGAGGTTGCTGCTGGCGATGACGAACAAGTCGGTGATGGTGTGATACATCAGAGCTCGCATCTGGCTGGGGACCGCCTGCTCGAGCTCCACCGGCGAGAGAGCGATCGGGCCCCGGCTCGCCATCACCAGCACGTGGACGAGGTAGGCGGACGGCGGCGTGTTGAGCAGCAGGTGCGTCAGCGTCACGCCGCACGCCACCACCGACACGGAACGCTCTGTGGAGACGCGCTGCCGCATCGCCGCGTCGTTCACCGCCTGCAGCATCGAGCTGCGGTTGTGCAGCCGCAGCTTGACGATGATCGCCGTGTTGACGACGACCAGCGCGAGCAGCGGTACGCCGGCTTTCAGGAACAAAAATATATAGACGGCGTACCCCTTGCTGTCGCCCAAGCCGTTCGTGCATTTAGAGGTCAAGTCGAGGCTGTAGAGAACCAGAAACAGCGGTGCAGGGGGCGTCTCATACTGCCCAGTTATCAAAGGAATATTCCCACCAATCACAACTATCAGAATTACAACGAAAGCGATGTAATATCGTTTGCCCCCCGACTCCAATGACTTGATGGGATTGAAAATAAATACCATCCTCTGGATGCTTGAGAGGATCAAAATCCACTGAGACAGCAAATCGATAACTAGCGATACGTATCTGACTATATCGCACATCTCCGCTGCCTGGTCGATTAGTGCGTACTCCTTGCCCCATATGTAGCCCACCTGCAACACGCATTGTATAAACGCTTGTGTCAGATTCACAGACGAGTAGGCCGTCAGGAGAATGCGCGAAGGCAGCCTCCTGAGCGTCCTCCTCTGCAGCAGGATGATGGTGAGGAGGTTGCCCCAGATGCCCAGGAAGAGAATCGGCAGCGGCACGTACTTCCGGAAGGCCCGTAACACGTGGGTCTCGACGTGGGTCTCGACCCCCGTTTGAGGGTTGGTGAAGAGATTGTGCCACAGCTGCCTCATTCGCATCAAATCAATGCCTGATAGGTCCATCTTCAACTACTCTGTAAATTAAACAAGCATCATCCAAAAACATTCAACTTGCATTGTGATAGAGAGACAAACCATGTACATGTAGTAATGTTATCTACTCACCTGTTTGGATAGTATTGCAGTATGATATCCCTCAATTATACTTTAACAGTAGTTTTGAAGTTTACTAGTATTATACTAACACCGGCTCTGCTCCTCTGTACGTCGTGTAGGCAAATTAATGATCTGCAAGGTGACTTTCAGCGACGAAGCATTTTGTGACATTGACTTTGACTTCCCTTTAACACAAATACCGTGCAAAAGTTCTTCATCAAATGGCAAGGTCTAACCAGAGCATCGGTCTTTTTATAGTCCTTTATTTTACATATTACTGTTAGGTGTAGTTATCCAAAGTGGTTCTGCATAGCAAGTGAGGTTATATTAGGATCAATCAGGTAAAAGGTATGTTGAGTGGGCGCCAGGTAAAATGATCGTCAACTTGTAATTGCTCAAATTAGTACCACTTATTGTGTTCCACATCGTTTTGTGCATACATAACTGAAGCACAAGAACATTTAAACTTTCAATTTGCGCGAATTCGTTTTTTACTTCCGAGGTCGACATTAGGTGAGGCCGATTTGACTGAATTAAGGTTCCCTGAATTAATCATTTCGTCATTTGCAATACATAATATTAGTTTATCTGCCTCTGGTCTGGGAGGGGGGGGGGGGCATGGTGGTGGTTTGGCTCAAGAGGAATATTTACATCATACACATATTATTCACAACGACACGCACCCAATTATAATATATGGCTTTAGACATTTTTAAACCTATGGAAACGTGACTTTTAATAATGAAACACACCCTCCAGTGGATTACTAACTCACAGAATCATATAAAGCGTGAAAATTAGCATATAGTCAGCAGTGCTTAATTCAATTGTCAAATTATGTGGTAATTGTGCTAGACAATCATGTTTTGGCATCAAATAACGGTAGACAAAATACGATCATAAATGAAAATTTCGTAGAATAGAAGGTTATATGTGAGTAAACCTACCAATTACTCACTTATAAACACAGTTTAAAACTGCCAGACTAAGTGCTCTTATAAAACGTCTGAAAACGCTCGGAAAGATTTCGTTCCCCGTAATTATATGATACATGTAATTCAATTGTGAGGTAACGCACCAAAAATGGCTGTGAAGTCAACTGTGACCAGTTTGCACCGAGTACCTGTTTCCCGTACCCATTCAGTTAAACCTTACGTTTGATGTTGGGAATCAGCCTGAAACTGTTCATTTTATCTATACACACACAGATGGAGAGACATACCTGACAATCTGAGTTATTTTATTTGTAAATGCAGACAAATGTATACCGTTTGAAGATCACGACACCCTGCTAAGAATGTCAATAAATGATAACGTGACACAAATGACCGTCAACTCTATAATGATAATAACGAGGGAGGTCAATTTACAAAGATGAATTGTTTTAAGCATATTTCAGCAAGTCTGTCATCTGTGATCCAAAAAATTGGGTTTCCAGATGACCGACACTACCCTCCTAGATAAACAGATCTATACATGTTTCAACTAAATCTAGATGACCAGATGGTGTATAAGCACGCAGCTAGATTAACAGATAAGGGGAGAGTGTACAATGTATGACAGCTGTATACCATCGTTCTTGTAGTTATATTCAATAAAATCAAGGGCCGTAAAAAACTGAGAGACCCCCTGGGCAACCTCCAGGGAACGTTCGTCAGGGGCTATATTCCGTTGAATTTTAATTGACGGTGATAAATAACTTCTTACACACTCTGCATTGTTTGAACAATAGAATTAGGACATATGGACAGATATATACCGTAATCAGGTAGGATGAAATATGTACATTATGTAATATGATGTTCCTGAGTTAACCGGCCTTGGCTATACTTAAGCATGCAGTCGCAAATACCTGTCGTAATGTCTTGTTCAAGTATTTAAAGACATGTAACACAACATCACAAACAAGCGAAACTGAGGTATTTATCTACATATCTACATGTGGTTGTTACTAATCAAAGGATAATAATGAGAAGTTAATCTTCCATATCACGGTATTATCTACGCAAATCCCAACGGATTAGATAATCTACCCACATTGTGCAGGTGACATAACTAGCCAGTGTATAGTTATTGGTAGTACCAGATCAGATCAGCTAGGCAAAGAAGCAAGATGGCGTTACATCAAGTCCTGTTAATAGTAGGAATAGTTGTGTGTGGCATTTCTACCACTGATGTGCCCAGAGACGAGTACTCGCCACCTCTACGATGCTTATACGACGATTGCTGGTAAGATGTCAGCCACAGAATCAATCGAGGTTCTCAAGATCTGAGAGAGACGGAGGCAGAATTTCGCCGTCTCCTTTCAGATGCCAGATCTGCAATTGGTCGTATGAAAGACGAAATAGAGACTCTGAAAAGAAGATTTTCCGAGGAGCCTCGTAACACCATTGTCTGTGAATGATACTTGAGTCGATAGCCTCGCACATCACGTCAATGTAAAGAATTAAGACGAGACAAATCCTCTTTTCGTCGATAAACAAATGCTACTAATTTTATCCATCAAAATGCGCTTTTAAAAAATGCTGCCCTCATACATTTAAATATATATATGTAATTTTTACGTTATACAGGTAGACCTCCTCGCAAAGATCTCTGCACGAAGGCCGATAGGTGTGAATGAAACAGTAGTTTTTAATGATGTGGTCGAGAGACGGGGGACCGACTATGATGGTATCTCAGGCATCTTTGTTTGCCCGGTGTCTGGATTGTACAATCTAGGGGTTAAACTCGTAGTCGGACGCGGAAATTATGAAATTGACGATGTAGGTAAATGGCCCGTTTGTGCACTTTTATATTGAAAATAGCGTAAATAGTGTTCCTATTAATAATGTTCTCGCTGATGTCGTAGTACGCCTTACAAAGAAACGGTGACACGTTGACTGAGATGAGAGCATATTCAAGAGACTACTCCCATTCTCCGACAACTACCAGCATTAACGTCCACTGTTCGTCTGGTGATGAGATATCGGTGATCTCAAAAGACAGGTCAGCTGAGCTAGGCGGTTCCGGTTGGTCCTATTTCACCGCAGCATTACTAATGGCTGGCAATAATTAATGCACCCGGCTCATGTCATATTCACCAATATCATCGGGTTTCTTGGCAAATGTTTAAGAATTACTTTAAAATGTACGTTATGATTACCGCATTCAATATTTACCTTCTGAGAGGAATCGCCCCAACAGTAACTTTTACTTTATTATTTAAGCTTGAATCGTTTCTTAAGAAACCAGAATCTTAATTCAGGTATATCTGTGCATTACTCTGTCAACCTTCATGGAACCGCCGATAGGTAACACACCTTACTGCAGGCGAATTAAAAACTATCTACAATATGTATCGAATGTTATTAAGTGAGATGTATTAATAAAGACCCACAAAATGATTCTGTGATCATTTTAACACTGATAATTCTACTATAAGATCCCAGGTATAGATACACGTGTTGTCATCAATGGCGATCATGTGAGTGTAATAATTGATTGCGATATTTGTTACTATGGAAAGCTGCCGTATTTTATAACGACCTGTTAAATCATCACATATAATTATTAAAATAAAGAATTCATTTTATATCATCTATTTGAACTAGGTGGAATGTTTAAATACTTTATTCATTAAGTGTATGATTAAATCTGAAACCAATAGAAATCGTATATAATTTTGCATATAATTATGTGAATAATCAATGCCAATTTTTTCTTTCTGGCGAAATTATAGGCCTTCTTGACAAAAGAAAGCACCAAAAATGTGAAGATGTGTCTTGCGAATCTGACAATCCTGTTTATGCCGTAGAATGTGGCCAACATTACGTTGGACAAACACACCAAAAACTTAGAGAAAGATTTGTACATCATTTCTATGGTATTACTGGCAAATAGGATAACATTTTAGGCCATTATTTTGCCCTGCCAGGCCCTAATGGACTGGCAGATATGAAGATTTTCATCCTGGAGTTTTTACAAACCCCACCGACCATAGAGTTCTTGCCTTATAGAGAACAAGAGGAACGGAAATGGCAATACAGACTCAGGTGCAATTACCCCCTGGGCATGAATTGAGATGATGCAGTGTCTAGCGATCCCATACTCAGTAATCCCAAGCCACATTCAATTTTTTTAGGTCATTTTGTCATAAAAATGACCACCGGGTAAAGAGTTTGGGGTCATATAAAGACACAGCATCAGGAGGCACCCGTGTATACTGACATGGGCTCTCTGCCTCTAGTCACTATGGGTTAGGATATATCGAGCAGGGCCTTCTGGTTTAACAATTAGGCTCGCTACTTTCTGTTGCAGGCCTGACAAGTCCCATTTGTGGACGAAACCGCTGTCCACAACAGGCATTAATGTTTTAATATGTTAATCTTCTCGTACTGTCAACTTTGACAGTAGGAAACTCCCTTGTGAGGGGAATCCTTGCCAAAATAACTTCCTTATTTGGCACATTGAGACTGGTGACGTCACAATACCCCTCGTGCTAAACGAGCGAGTGTTGTACCTACCTTAGTGAGGAGGACATTCCTATGATTCAATCTGGGAAATCAATTCACTCCGGCGTTTTAAACTCTTTTCATATTTAATAACAATCGATGCTAATATATAATCATAAGTGGTTTCCTATCACACAGTTCTTAACACTATATGGTAAACGATTTAAACTCTTAATACATTTATATTATCGATCAAAAGCCTATTTATGGAATATTACCATCTGAAAATATACTTAATTAGTACTACAGTGTGATACCGATCATATGATTGACTGATGCAAAAACCTATATTTCTGCTTGATGAATACGTTTATAAAATAAATGATTTAATTTAGCATACAGTCCCACGATAGCACACAATACGAGTTAATTTTTAACTCAATTTCAGGACAATCATCATGAAATTTTAGGGTACTGGTTATCAATTGGTCACACCCATTATTTTGAGCAGGTGTTTAAAAGATAGAATTAAGAAAAAGAGTAATAGGTGTTAGTTCTAATTGGTACTGATGATTATGTTGGGACAACATGCAAC
>JAXGGS010453262.1:5249-15741 GCA_035585475.1 Armandia brevis
GTTCTACTGCTGTGGAAAATATTAAACCATCGATGTGTTTGACGGTTTCCATGAAACGAATTGAGCAAATACAGGCGCCTACTGTGCTCAGTAATACGTTCTACGCGCCAATTTGACGAGGCGGTTCATGCCATGAAGTTGTACACATCTAACAAGAAGTAATGAGCGGGACTGATAAAGTATAACCCTGCATGTGCAAACTACAACTCTCCACAAAGTGAACAGATTTGGCGCCCGTGGTGAGCTATCTGTATTGATGTCCTTGACCGGGCAAGGACGCCACACTTTTGTGTGATGTTTCGGCGACAGTCCGGACTCCATTTCGCGCTCTACCCGGCGGGTTTGTCACACCCTCACAAAAGGCGGGATGATAAAACGCGACGAGTTTGAGTTGACTGCCCGAGTATCCCGTGTATACCTGCGGGTAGTTGATCACGGGAAACCTTGACAAAATGCTTGTGAGCCCGAGGAGGTGACGTCTACCTCTTCTGTCAGACGACCAGACGCGTTTCCTGCTGCTTCCTGTTTGTACCAGCCTCCCAAGTACAAACGCCAGACGCGGGTCATCCATCAGTCTCCGCTCGGGTCATATATGTATTATGGTCACAACGATGCCTTTCACAGCAGTGATGAATAAATACACTTAGGTCGAGGTGGTGACGGCTGATGCTAAGTTAAGATGGTGGATAGAGCCTTACTGTAACGGGCATGGCAGCGATGACGAAAAGCCAATACAACAAAGCTTAGAAAAGACAGAGGAGATGGCGATATCTCTTCATCTTATCTACCAAAGCCATCTCACGAACACGTACTAATAAAGCAACGGGGTAATTCTAAATTCGGAAAGTGTTTCTATATCACCGATGCATCAATACCATTGGCGCATTTTCACAGGCTAGGCATAGCTTCATTAGCTTCATCATTCAAGTAACAAGTCGTATGTAAATGTCTTCTTGTGCATGGGGAAAACTTTGTCATTGATGCAAACGAACTATGCAAATACTTTCACGCCTGGAGTCTAATTTTCTATTCAATGTCGGTAGCTGCTTTATAGAGAAGCTGAGACCCTGAGAATCGTGTACGCATATAGAACTATATATGAAGCCTTACACAAAGCTCGCTTATCATACATTTCTACATTTATCCATAGATGAGACGTATTTGACTAGTTTTAACATCACCGACGTTTCTCTTACAATGTAATCGCTATTGTAATTGTACTACCACTGGAGAACTCAAACGAGAAGAAGAGAAAAACATCTGTTGGAGGACCGCTTCCGGCACTGATGCTCCTCCTCGAGTCCGACATGGGCTAAGTTCGATCGGGGAAATCCTCTGAGACCAGAGATCCAGGGTCATGTCTTTACCCGTGATGTCGGCAGAAGATGAGGGTGCAGCTTCTGGTAACCAGGACCCCCGGCTGAACGCTACACTTCCTTCTCCTCCCTCCCAGCCAAAGTAATTTTCTCCTGAGACTCGGGGCAATTGTGAGTAAATTAAATTCACGACGTCCTTAACTCTATTACTAACCGCTCAGGCCATGTAAAGAAGTGCGGCAAATTGTTTGTTGTAAGCAAGTAACCAGTTAATTTCAGGCTGGGGATGGGGCTGTGTAGTGAGCGTTACTAAAAGGTAATCAGGGAGAAGCCAGGACAGCGTCTCGGCCAGTATCTATAAGCTGTGTGTTCTCGAGTTGGCAGTGAAACATGCTGCTGGAGGCATTGTCGTATAAAAGTAGGTCATCTTCGTGATGGGGACAATTGATGGACAGAGAAAATCAGATAACTTCCTCATCCTTTCTGATTGAGTCACGAGCACACGAGTACTCAAACGGGATTTTACTGACAAAGCAAGTTGATGCAAGACGGTCCGTCGAGCTTCACTGAATTTTACTAGCGTTCGAGAGGCTGGCTTCACTTGTTCATGTTTCACACCAAGGACGCGTTTATCAGTGTTACTTTACTATCGTGTCATTAGTTAATGCATTCTTTTTCCTATGTATTCATAAGAACTGGAGAAAAATAAAGTCAGCCTCGCCAAGGTTATTGACTGAAGAGCTTAAGTCTAAAAGTAATTCGCTAAAACGTTTTCAATTTAAAGAAGAAAAGCTGACACGATTTGTTCCCCGGGCATGAACGACAATTTCGACATCGATCGACGAAATGTAAGGAACTACGAGGCGAGAGACACACGGGGGCCAAGCACACGTGACTCAATCTCGGTATCTACGTCCTTGTATTCCAGGTCTTCTCAAGTTTGCGAGCATCACCGATTGTCGCGATATATTAAGAATCTCACGCTTAAGAGTTTAAATTTGTGCACTTGTAAATGAGTTTATGCAACCTACAAGTGCGTATGCTGGAGCATATGCTTCCGATCGAGACAGAGAGTCAGTAGAGCTAAGCCTGGAAATCTTGCACCAGACGGGCATCTAGGGCATGTTGACGCACGCTATAAAATAAAAGCTGAAGGCGTAACGGTCCTCACCGGTAAGTAATAAAAGAGGCCGTTCAAGTCAATAATTGTCTGACAGTTGTGTTTTTACGAGGTGCCAGACCTGAGCATAGATACCGTTCAGCTATATTATTTCCTTCCATCGCTCAACGATACCTTCTCGTCTAGCGCTCTGTTCATACCTAGCTAATTATTATTCTAACTCATTTTCACTCCTCCGGATTCACTAATTTTCCTCGTGAGACTTCAAAGCAATAGCAATAGGTAACAACCGTCTCTATCAATATCAATTTCCACACGCTACTCACGAAGCGGTGTTCAAAACTGGGTGCCATCTCCGGGGTGGCTAGTCTGTAAAATACCCTATTTCAGGCTTATAAACCCCGCGCCTCTTCCCGTAGTGTATGATTGACGACATAATTGATACGCCTTTCACTCACTCTGCTTGAATATGTCATCACTTCATCTAGGCTACACATGTCATAGACAGCAACAAAGTACGCTAGAACAGACGTCTCATTAGATTATTCATGCCTCAAAGGCAGTTGGTAAGGAGTGCCTGTTCTGCTGGGGAATGAGTCAGTTTAAAGCTGTTCTAGCAGCCCCTACCGGCCAGGAAAGCATAGCGGTAGGGTTAAAACTAGCTTATCATGTACACGCATGGAAAATTACATTCTGTTCTTTCAATCAATTGCTGATTTATGTATGTATGCATCATTTAAGCATAAGGTTTTACGTGGTGACAAAACAATTTACTTTGATGAGCGGCAATCAACTGAGTATTGTTACGTAAGTAGGTCGTGTCACTTCCGGTCATACAGCAGGCCACTACACATGCACATCTCTACCATTGATAGCTAATCCTGCTTCCTCCGGTGGCATCCATCTCAAAGACATCATTTCCAATTGGTTTGACTTTGTGGCATCATCTATAAGAGCTAAAAGATACGCGCCTGTAGTAAAGTCACAGAGTCGTGCCCAGTTAGCTGCCGGTAAACCGGCGAAGGCACTGTGCACGGTATGAGGAAGTGACACCGGAGACAGCATGAAACGTCGAGCTGCTGGGCTAAATCCAAGAGCCGAGCTATCGTAGTTTGCTCGACCATTGCTCTGATTAGTAGTTATTTCCCTTTAATGAGGCCAGCTCAGGCATCGATTGGCATCCCTTATTGATAACTTGAATGTTGCTCAATCAAGCAGACACCCGATCGGCCAAGGTAGCCTGCCAACATAATTATGTCTAATGATGCAACGCTGCATCTCGTGAGCATTTGACAGGCATAAATCTACAAAACAATTATGGGCGAGGGATCCGTGGTTGTGTGGAATAATCATCGGGCTATGATTGGCATTACGCACCCACGGGAGGAGGCCGCTAGAGCCGATTCACCCAATTATCACCAGGACCTTGTCAGATGATACAAGGTCACTTAATTGGGGAGAGGATACCGAAGGGCCCGAGGATCGTGCTAAGTCAGCCCTTTTCAGGAGCAGTCGTCTGCCTGGTTGTACGCTGGTACGGTGCGGAAGTAATGGAATCAGACGATGTGTTGTCAGTTACCGCCTGATGATGGTCATTCAAATTGGCGTATTCTGCTTCAGTCGAGATCGGATGACACTCAAAACGCTTTGAGTGTTTCCACAACATTAAACTGAATAAGCTCACCAATACTTGTTCCGCACCAGCAAGGGTGCAGACTCTCCTAGGACCGAGGCTAACCGAAAGAAAAGCCCGGATTAGAAGTTGCGCAGGAAACAACAATGACCGAAAGATCGAGGCTAGCTAGATAGGATTCCAAGAGATGGGACCCTGGGGAAGAGCAACATTCCAGCCTCCTTGGTTGGCCTCTTCTATAAATCGATTCTCCAGTCACTGATCAAGTACCAGGGAAAACTTTTATTACACCAAGCTCTGGCTCAGCGGTCTTCACTTTTGACAATCACATCATGATTTCCCGAATTTATGCTTCCATCGATCGTTCCGTCGGACAGGGAACTCACTCCGCTATATTTATGCAACTAAATAAAAACACAAACCATTGCATAGCCAGGTCTCTTACAACATATCTATAATACAGTGCAAACACCACAGGGTGTGAAGTTCCTCACGAGGAACCAATCGCCTAGATCAAAGAACGTAAAATAGGTCATTTGTTCAATCGAGCTAAGTAAATACGCAAGTGGTACCAAAGCGAATGAGGCATTCCGATATCCGTTCCTAACTTGGTCATATGTGCTGCTCAACTTTATTGATCTCCACTTGTAAAACTAGCCCGTGGAATTAGTAGATCAATTCAGGTTTAACAACCCCTTTTGATGTCGTAGACTAAAATATTCCATGTGCGAGGAGCGAAACTATTTCCTATTGTATTATGAGGCCACAGTCTGAGATCTTTGATAGATAGTTTAAACGGCAGGGATCGGACATTGTAAATGACCTTTGCCGTTGAGTCTCATAAGGAAAGCTGGAGGATGGTTAGTTGTAAGCATGGTTACTGCACAGCCTAGCCCGGCCAATATGCATAGTCTTGAGAACATAAGTGCGATGTATCTGGTGTATAGATTATTGGATAATCCCGAGACGGACGTCTTGAACCGAGGCTGGCGGCGGCTCAACCACCATCACCAACAATGCTCGAGAGAAATTTCGATTTCTCAGTTTAGCTCATAGCCTTGCCCACCCGCAGCCCAACACCAGCGCCTGCCTCAGCAGCCGGTGCTCTTGCCATGCACGTAGGGAGTAGCACACTTAGTCAATACACAGCGATTCGTCTGAGAGACGACGGTGGCAAATTGTTCTCTTCGGCATGATTAGCTGGCGAGATGTCAAATCGAACAGTTGCCTTTAGGGCTCGGCATCAGCCACTAGATCAAGCCGACTTAGGACTTGTTCACAATCAGACAACAATTGACTTTGTGGCTGACTGCGTTGTCCAGCCTTGGGCATACAGGGAGCAGCGCGTCCCCGGTAAACAGCGGAAGCCATAGCGAGGAACGCTGCACTCGTGACCTAGGCATGTCATTCCAAGGACATGAAGAATGCTACATGTTCTGTCAGGGAATGCACTATATATCATAATTGTGTGGTCCCGGTCAACAGCTGAGGTCATGTTTCCTTCGGCTCAGCAGTCGCCAAGTCAAATAAATCAAATCTATGGTCATCCTTTTCTTTTTCAAGAATACAGCCCAGATTTGTCCACGTATATACTAAAATTCAAATTCTTCCTCTTTATATTTAGTAATTATAATATTCTTATATTCCTTCCATGTATTCATTTATTGCTTATGCAATTTTAGTCAATTCAGACTTGCTAAGACAATAGCCTCACATGTGACAAAGGCAACGCAGATTTGTTCCCATAAAAGAGGGGATCTGGCGGTGGAAAATATCAAGGAAAGCACTCCTTCCCTTGTCCATGGTCCTGATTGGCCTTACTCCAGTTCACTTCAATTCACTCGGCAATGATACAGAAAACCAATAATGCCCAAGTCCCATGTATATATTAGCTTCATTTAGGAGACCAGTATCTCAGTTAGAGTATTTCATCCAAGAACCTTGTTCCTGGTCGGACGAAATTGAAATCAGGCTTCCGTGGTTCTATTGAATTCGGGCTTAAAGTGCCCACAAAATGAAACTGAGATGGAATATTGGCTGAGTGAGCAGTTTACTCTCTATAGCGCATTTAAACAGGATGCAATGTCTAGGTACTGAAAAGCTATTATTCATTAGATATATTCTGGTGACATTTGAGGGGCTAGAGGTAGCCTGGATGTCGACTTGCTGCAATCTCTGCTTTGATATCGAGACATTGTCTAGACTTGAATAATTCTAAACATTGAGTTCATACACCGAGCTGACAGTTGACAGCGAAATAACTTGCAATTCGGTGGTAGGCATGCCAATAGTGTTACATCGCAACTTATTTGGAAATATCACAGTTCATGAAAAACGACCCATCAACATAAATACACTTATTTTGTTTTTCTGACCCTTGATTCCTCGATCATAACCAATAGTTGACAAAATTGTCCTAGTGATGGCAGGTTTTGAGGCAGGTTTTCGACACTTTTCTCATATCCTCATGGCAATTTATGGATGACTGCTTTATGACTGTGCTCCACCTGTCATTCGCATGAAAGTGTTTTACTGCCGTGAAATTATTATTAACGATCGTCTTGATTGGTGCAGATCAAACCTGAGATAAATTCCATTTTCATAAATGTAAGTCTGGGCAATAATATACGCATAGGTCATGAACGTTTCAACAGTAATTCCAAGCATTGAAGCTTATATTTAGAATATTCACAGACTTGTAATTAAGCGCTGATTGAAAGGACCAATTAATAGACTCCCTCAGCTCATCTTCTCAATAGTCAAAAATAACGGTTTTCAAATTAATGTTTGTTTTGTGTCTGACAATCACTTTGATTACCCAGTAAATACGTGACATAACTATGCGCGAATTTGCCTTCGTTGAACAGTCCGACTCTTCGTGGTTACGGACGCTATGACGCCCAAGTAAATTGAGATCATTTATAAGGTCTGAAGCAAATGGTGTAGATAATACGACCATTGGGATGGGGCGCATGTAGAAGGGAGCTGGGCTAGAAGCACATACATTATAAGCACGTATGAATGGGGGGCACGAGTCTGCTAGGATCAGTCGCCATAACGTCCAATGAACGTGGCAGGATTTTGAAACATTATGCTCCCGAGAGTGTCTTTAGTTTGCCTTTAGACAAACGAGGCTGCTGGGAACGGCAGATTCAAAGTTTGCCGAGTGGGATCAGCCAACAATATTGTATCGGGAGAGGGAGCAGGACTTATCTTGTCTACATGCCCGCTCCGTTCGCATTGTCCATAGCCTTAGATCCATCATGGCCACCGCTGCCCGACCTATGAGGACTTGACAAATACGGTTTTATTCATATTTGAGTAGTCCAGCTCATATATAACTCATATACTGTTAGAGTTTTTCCGAACTGCTTGACTCTCTGTGTAACCTGCAGCCACTGGATCTCATTACTCTACCACCAATTTGAAGTGGACGTCTCTTTCATCTGTCACAAATCTAAAACTTATTTGGTACCCTTTCAACTCATTTAGTTGATCGTTCTTGACCTTTCAAAGAGAGGCGTCTGGGAAATGATCCAGTTCAAATAGAGACGCGAATCAAAGCCCAGCAGGCGAACAACACCATGTCAGAATCTCAGCGGATACAATAGAGACCCGAATAAGTGAACGATATGATATAACATGTCAGAGACATCTGCCGCTATCTGCACCGATTCTTCTGTTGCCCGAACGAGGAGAACAATTTAATGTGCGCGGATTGGGGTTAGGGCGTAATGATGGCGCGATCGGTCAATACACGGTTCTCAACGATGGCAGACGCCTTGCCCGGTGCCTGGATCTGTGGCGAGTAAACCGAGACTCATTTCGAGCTGTCCGACAGACATTTCTGTCGAGCGTCACTTTATTGTGCGCCGGATAGACAGAGAGTGTGATTATCAGTTTTCCTCATCTCTGGCGGCGTCTCACGACAGAATCCTTGTGCCAGATCGATACATATTCTCTCTTATTATTCTCGCTGTACCCTTCATCTGGCTTCTCGGTTGGCGAGTGCTCCCCATGCATGGTGCAAGGTCTTCGCCGCGTCTCTCTGTGGTTCCAGTGAAGCGAAGTGCTGCAACTGTGGCTTTGAGGTGACAAAATAAGTTTTCACTGAGTCATTGCGATGCAAGAGGGGAGATGGGATGTATAGAGGCGGTAGACTGCGCGGCGTATGAGTTTTATTAGAAGAGGGACAGATCAAAAGACACGAGGCCCCCGTGGAGGCAAACAACACATGTGCCCCGCGCTAGCCCGAGAAATGATTGCCTCCAACCATGAGCCCGAATCAGCATTCTTATTCAATCATGCGGCTCTCCCTTTTCTTCGCCATCTGATTAGCCTCGTGTCGAGCCAACGTGTCCCACTTGGCATATCGTAATATTCTTGTATCGCCTGGAAAAATGTACAATCTCACCGTCGGAAGATGCTCTTGAATCCGCCGAGTATCGAAAAATCCGGAGCATAAGTAGGCGGGGGATAATGATACAGGATAACAGATGAGCAATCAAGTCGAGTTGTTATAGGCGAATTATCAAACTCTAATATTGACTTTAGATGTCGCGCTGGGAGCTGGTAGAACTTGATATTGCCGCCGAGACCTTGAGTTATTCAATTATTTATCTCCTGTCATTAGTAAGTATTTGTGTGCTCATGACTAGTAATTATGTCCTATTTAGTTTGGGTGGCAAATATTTTCACCGCAAACAGTAAAGTTTGAGGAGCGAGGGAAAAACAAATGATCGTATGCTGGAGCAGAAACAATGACCACAGATTGCGAAACTGATATGATGCAAGTACGCAACATCCTGTGGTGGCTGTGATCGCCCCATCTTGTAGCCAAGGCGATGCCTAACAACCAGACTACAATCTTCCGGTGTCTTGTGCTGTCAAAACGCCGGCTAGATCATACCTTTTAATATGTGGTTGGACGGTTAAAATCAAACGTACGAGCCCCTAGACGACTTCCTCTTTTGGCTCACGGGACCCTGCCTTCTGGCAAGGCTCGGCAGGCTAATCTCCCAGCCAGTGTGGGGTGTTTGTGGGAAAGCCTTATCTGCTCGGGACATATATATCGAAATATCTAATAACAAAGATGCTATCGATGAGTAAGATCGCAGTGAGACTGCCTGCCTTTGTCTAGCAGCAAGTATCAGCAAACGTACTTTATCGCTACGTATATGTGTCCCTGGAGATGTAACTTCCGGATAAATGTGCATGGGCGCCATTTTAGGGCTGGCCGAATGTGCCAAACCTGGGACATTTGATTTGCATTGGCGTTCGCTTGTGTAAAATTTATGCCTCTATGTAGAGTATTGTGAATCATCCTGACGAGAGAAGTAATATGCATTATCTGCCTTTAGGTTTTCTTTCTTTGCCAAGGGAAATGGAATCTCACTAGCAAGCCGCAGCAGATAATTCGAGCACGCGAAAGGAGACGCTGGAAGAGGCTGAGCCTGGCAAAGAGGATACAGGAAGGAAGGCAATAAATGGCTTATGAAACTTCGTTTTGTCCGAATGCTTTTTCAAAGTCACAAATAACGATCGCTCACCTCCTTAAAATTCATGAAGCGTCGCATGAAGACGACGCTCTCGGAAGTCAATATCTTTGAGCTGAATGGTTCCCTAATTATCAAAACTAGCTCTCGGTATCAATGACGAATACACGGCGGGGTTTACACATTGAAGCGGGAGCGATTGGGTAAAACAACTAAAAAGCCGGTTTGCTGCAATGAATACCAATGTAAGATCTTGAACAGCGTACTTGTGTAAACAAAAAGTGATGTCGTTTTCATGTCAACCAGCAAGTGTCACCGACGGACGTTATAGGCGGTGCGGCGGCAAATTGGTCTAATAATCTAGCATTTCAAGCATCCGATAAAACGCTTGATTAAGTCGCGTTACGTATGGGAAGATATTTGATAATTCTGGACAACACGGAGACTAGCTGTATGGGCTTGCTGAAGTCCCCTTTAACGTGAGATCGGATGGTTAGATGAGGAGATGAGATCTTGGATGGCAGATGGGAAGAGTTAGAGTCGCGAGCCACTCCCAGACACTGTGCTGATTCTAGCCAATAACGCTGTCCTTTCAGAGACTCGCTCTGCTGAATGCTACCCTCTGTCGACGTCTCCCACCGAATAAATTGAGCTGAACAAAGTGGCGAAACCCGTTCGACAATCTACTTCTTTTCATTGCTCCGGGTCTTTCAATATTGTTTTTGGTGGGTTTCCGGCGAGTGGACCACCCCTGGAGGGGAATGAATGAAGTTGGTCCGCCCTTCGTCGGGGTGTTCTGCTCGGGTGTAGTCATCGAGCAGCCAGACGGAGCAGAGACTGGTTCCAAGTTTCATCATTTCGTATCGATTAGCACGAGTTATCAATAACGGCTGTAGGTCACGACAGGAATTAAACTGTCGAGTGTATC
>JAXGGS010453262.1:15841-28631 GCA_035585475.1 Armandia brevis
GTCAGAAAGATTATCATAAATTTGACTGACATTTTTTCACCGTTGGGGCCCCATAAGTTGCCAGCCTCAATTGCGATTTCGAGGCACATGTTCTGCAAGTACAGGCCGAGCATGGTATGACCCCAAGACGACCATGTCAAGGCTGACCGGGCTGAGAATGTGGGGCATGACAGGGGTCACTCGGCTATGTGTACCTGCCGCACAACGGGCGTGAATGCATTTATACATCCTTGACAAACACGTCGGGTCGCCAATCTAATGTATTCAGGGTCTCTAGCAATCGGAAGCAGCAGGCGTACACGATGAGAAAATGTCCTTCGGGGGGTGGCTCAGGGAGGCAATCTGATGGAGATTGTGGCGGAGGGACTGCTCAGCCGAAGCTGTTCCCAGTGTGAGAGAATGCCCTCCCTGATCAGAAACCATGGGCTGCCTGCGGTGGATGCCGCGGTCAGAGACATGCAGAAATGCCGAGCCCATCTATTGCATCCTCGGCTAAACGTTTCCCGAGCATCTAAAGCTACCGATAATTCTTGCCCGAATCCAACTTCATGGGGAGTGTTGCTAACAAGCCGCCTTATTGAATTATTGGAAATATATCAAACGCAAACGAAAGCGAGAAACGGTGCAGGCCCGCAGAACTGTACCAATATTTGGCGACTGTGTTGAAACAGCCTCAGAATTCTGACACCAAACAAGAGACCGGCTGGATGCCCCCAGTAGCAAGGCCATTGGAGCATGTCGGGTATTATTCCGCCATCTTAACCGGGTGAGCCAGTCAAATCTGCCATAAACATAAGATCAGAACTTCATCCGGCACCATTTCACATCCATTTCTGATATTAGCTGTGTGTGGAAACCGAGAGGCTTGACAGTCCACGTGGGTGATGTTTCAATCTGGTCGTCTGACTTAGCATATGTGCAAATTCTTGCCAGTTTTTATTTGTAGCTCGAGATTTGTAGTGGTTTGTTCTATGATTATGTAAAGAACCAGCTTGTCATCGTATTCCACAGGATTGCCACAATGAAGTCTGGGCAAACAACCTTGATCAATTACATCCACAATGACAATACTGTGATACGCGTCGATTAGTTATGGAGAAAATTGTTTTATTCTTTTGCGACATATTTACCATCGGTACATCAAACGCTATGAACACAATTGATATGTATTTATTTCATCCTTGCATGAATCATCGCTCGTTACTCAAAGGTCATGAAAACAAGCTAAAGCAAAGCACGAGCGCCCCTCCCCTATCCAACTCTACTCGTTAATATTCTGATGGCAGAATCAGCCGCATTAGATGATTGCTTCAGACAAATCTAATTGAGCAGTCGCGCTTATATCCCGTGGTGAAGACACCACCATTTACCCTGGCGGCGGCCGCTGATGTAAGCTTTCCGGCGCGGGCCCCCTCCTACACGGCGGTCGGCGGCAACAAAGCGTCCCGCCGCCAGTAACAAGCCGAGACTAGGCAAAGAATGTCGAAGAAACGCCCTTGGAAATCGAGATAAGACAAACAACAAATTGATGAGAGCGGAATAAAACATGGCACGGGGTTTGATTTTCGACCGAGCCCGGCCCGACTGTGGCAACATTCCACCACCACCGTATCTGCATATCATATTCGGGTGAATTCTCCGGTCAGTCTCACATTGGGCGGGGAATATATAAATGAATGATGCATTTGTATTGTCCAGCTAGACGCCGCGGAAACCACCCATGGTGTCCCTTCTCTGAAAAGGCCCGGTTTGTACTTTGAGAAAGATGTGACGACGAGGGGTGCGCGGGTCGATACCCCAGTCCAAGTCTGTTCAAACGAGCACTTTTGTATGTGTTTGAATCGATCTATTGGGACGACTCTCCCGAATGTACGAGCATGGCATGATAATTATTATTGACAGGGAATCAGATATAGGAGAGGCCCCTCATTTGGTGCCTATAGAGATGGTGCCCGCGGTGTATTGTTGGAGGAAACTAACCGGGAAGGTTTGGTTTGTATATACAGCAAATATAAAGGAGAACCGATTGCCACGCGTACTACTAACTAAAACCAATAATAGTATTAGTCTGGCTCTGTTAAAGCAACAAAGAGCAAATGAAGTACCCCTCATGTACAGGGTTGAGCACACATTGAGAATTTATATATGTTACACAAAACATTATCAATTTATGCAATCTGATAATTATCGGAGGTTGTGCAGTGAATAACCCACATCTCTCGATCACATAACGTGTGTTACACAAACGCTGATCAAATATGATAATGAGTCTCATTCAATGTGATGATGAATATGATTTCATTCAGATTCATTTTTGTGTGACGATCGACTCGAAAGAAATCGTAGAAAAATATCAGTTGATAGCACGTGCTTTAACTCAAATAATACGGAATGCTTAGACATGTTCCAAAAAGTGACCTCTTGCCTCGAATATATTTTTCCAAAATGTCGCTCAAGTATCGAAGTCCGAAATGAGAAATATTGCTTCTGAACGATGGGACCTCTAAGAAAAAGCAGGCGAGCCTACTTAGGAGACCGAGCATACAGTGGCCTGGATTCTTCGATTGTTCGGGCGCTGCATGTCTCAATAGATCAGACGACTGCGATAATCGGTAGCGAGAGACATGAAAAACACACTGGCAGAACTTTCCGTAAACCTATTGACGGAGGGAATTCCCGTGTTATGATGTTGCCGTATTGTTCCACCAGAAATCCACACTCTGTCTCTGGTTAAGTACAACCAGTGATGTTATCCAAATATGTAACACTGGTATGGATCTTATCTCATCTGCTGAGCTCGACGACGGTCGATTCTGGACAAAAAGTGCACACGTGCAAGCAATCGGAATTTTCTCATCATTCTTGTGTACCTACAAATGAGTTCTTTGATGCAGAAAACTATCAGTCGCCAAAACTGAGAACCGAAACAAAAGGCTATGATTATCAATGAGTGCTGGTAAAAATTCCATGCACCCTAGCTGCGCACATATGAAATTTTGGTCTTCTAACATGACGTGGCATATCAGCTTTCACTCAGATGCGTTTGCAGCGTTAATTTCTGAAAGACGGGTGATACGAATTTGATTTGTTCGCTGTGTGGCAAAGCATCTGGAGAATATTTGTCTTAGGGAGCTCGATTAGTAGACACCAATTATGCGCATAATAACATTTGCAGTTGTTTCTGTAATATTGCTGATGACACATTTTACCATACAAATGCAGCCGTTATCAGTTTGTTCAAGACAGAAACTAAAATAAAGAAGCATATTCGCTTCTGCGCTGCACAAGAGACGAGACCAACTGCAGAAGACATATGAAAATTATGCAGAGCCAACTGAGGCCTGATCTGTTGAGCTGCCTATATCTAGGACATGCGCGGTTGAGTCCTACTCAACTGATTCTTCTGACAGTCTTGTCTGCGGTTTTCCACCCCTCTTTGAAAGACGGAAAACGGTGAAAAATCCTTGCATGATAATTGTCGCCCAGCTTTTGGTGTGTTAACCTAGTCTCTTGCGGACTGGCTGTGGGGTTTTGTCGTCTGAGCATGCATTTCAAGGTTGAGCATGTGCCGGAAAGCAGGGCCACCCTAGATGAAGAGGAGCCCCGGCTCAGCCATTCCTCCTCTTACAAGAGCAGATTCCCGGGCTAAGATCAGGAGACAGATAAATCAATAAGACGCCAACCAAGTCCACAATTTACATCTTATCCATTTGCAAAATAATTGAAATACAATAACTAGTCCTTCGCACGCCGATGAGGGGTTAGATGAAGAGCATGTATCACATGAGTGCATCGAAATGTTACTCACCTCAAAAAATCGGTCTGAAACTATCCATGAAAAGCTCTCTTTCTTAGATTCTCATCACACGCTCAACTCTTTCTCAGTCCGACTCGGTTTGAATCCTGCTAGCAGATAATTTGACCGTAATCTGCTGGATTTCGAGCTCCTCTCTCGAGGTGGCGCTAGTAATTTGAGTGGTAGCCGGAAAGTGTTAGATACTTAAGGGAGTAGAGAGCGCGACACTTCCTTCTCGGGCCAGCGGGCGTGGTTGGCTGATCGGAAACGGCGTTCGGCGCTCGCCTGACTAAAGCACACATATACCTTCTATTCTTCCCAACCCCATTCGATCGCGGCACAAATTATCAATATTCAGACGCGGCCGGGCTCTACGCTCTCGACAATTTACTAGTTTGTAGTTAGGTGATGAACGAGGCGACAATTTGTGGAGCAATGGGCGAACGCTTTCTCGAACTGGTCTGTCGCTATCTTCATCTGAGCTCCAGCGAGAATGTTAATATGGCAGATGTATTGCCGCCAATGGACCATGAAATGAAACGTTTTCGCGCCATAACCAGACCGGGCACCATAGGCACCAGCGAAATCGATTTGCTATTGGTTTTGCTGTGCAAATTTCATGCCTCCGCCAATACATACAAGTTGGGAGTCAGTGCATGGCTCGCATAGAGTTGAAGTGTGCGGATGGGTGGAAGGGAAGGGGGGTGTTGTCTCATGAGGGTGAGTCTGGCGGAGGGCGGAGGGCCCTACCCCCTCCTCCTCCAGGGATCGAGATGCCAGAGATCTACACCAGCCAACTGCAGACATTTAGGGACTACCGACACTGAATACAAAGCGCCACAGCTGCTTTGCATAAATGTTACATGACTTCGATTTGCTTTTATCCTTATTGGTAAAGAATTCCTGCGGGGAGCGACTTGACCTAGAAGCGGCATGTGACATCCGGCCTAACCCTGTCCCAGTAACAATCCAATAACCCTTCGACTACGATTAATTGACGTGATTCAGATTAAAATGCCTGACATTACAGAAGGGTGCACCTCTGGTAAACAACCAGAGCATGTGTACTAGCCATGATGGGGCATAATAGAACAAAGATCCGGTATCTCAGTAATTTTGTTTATGAATTATTATGTTTGTTGCCTCGCATTAGGTATGATCATGACCTTTACTTCAATGTCCCATCGCAATTGCCTGTAAATCATGAATAGTACCATTGATTTATATAAGCGAAATGTGAATACGCCCGCCAATTAATGCAAGAGTTTCTCTTTTATCTAATGTGACATTGGGCTGTACAAGGTCTAAAGTCCATTATCCCATCAAGTTTAATTTTGATAATTATGATCATTTGTGAATTATGAAACATATAAACTTAACTTTTAGGAAAAATCGCCGTTGACGGCATTGAAGCAAGTTGGGTACACCAGAATTACCGGCTACACAACAAAATAAATTATGTGTTTTACACATATGATGCAAGTATGTATCGATATAAACAGTCCCTCGGAGGAAGTATATGATGGTAAAAATGCAGGACAGACACCAAACTCGTTGCAGGATAACTTTGTGCAGCTGCAAAATTCGGAGAGTGATTGCCCAATGATTTACTCGAAAATGCTGGTTAAATTTGACGGCGCGAGCAATTGGTATGAATGTTACAGTTGAGTCAGGTCTTATTACTGCAAATTACAGTCACTCTGACAGCCGCGTTGCCAAACCGCATACAGTAAAAATGTATCGTTTCAGTACAAATATTTTCATAAAAATTCGAGAAAAAGATCAATGTTACAATGAACCGGTTCGCGCCACGGCACACAAAAAGGCGAACAAATTTGATAGCCATTTTTGTGATATCTACTAATATAAAGTTGTCGTGAGATAGGTCAAGGCAAATTAATACAACTGTTAGAAATTCAGAAAGGGTTGAATCGATTTCCAATGTGCAATAAGTGTTATTGATTTGAGTTGTACCGACTGGGATGGTAGGGAGATGACTGAGGACCCTCGGAGCGAGCCGACAAGGCGGCAACCGAGGACCCGACCGAAGAGTAGGTTCAACACTGGGATTGTCACTTCGTCCGACTTTTTTATTATCATTCCCATCCGATTTAACAGAGAAGTGTCTAATGCTCGATGAAATCCGCACGAAATCAATACGAAAACAAAGTGTGTGGTATTACCAAACAAAGATTGTAATGAACGGCTGCTTACCATGCATGCTTGTTTTTTGGCAATCGAGGAAACATCTCCACCAGATTACGGTATTGATAAATCATAGTGTCGGCATTGTCTCTAGTCAGGAGAGCTTCATACAAACTCGACAATACTAAACCCCGGCAGGTCTGCTTATACGGTAATGTACATCTGCAGTAAACGCAATGACATTCAGCCACAGTCGGTGGTTTTTGGGGTCATGGCCTGCGTCAACGATAATATATTTGAATACCTGCAATTTGCTAGCCTTCCGTTTAGGCCACAGTGCATAATATTGTTCGATGCAAATCAGCAAACGTCTCGTAATTCAATTTCATACTTATCGTAAACTAACCATAAATCATGTTACCGTTAGTTTTATTCCAAATGGAGGTTTTCACGCGAGAAAATTAAGCGTTCTGAGGCCCCCGGCACTTCAATTTGGTGAACCGCGAACAATAGTCTCTAGGGGCATCCCTAGTCTGTGGAAGATGTCCGACCTAACCACAAAAACTTGAATCTCAAAAATTCCTATTTCTCTCCAAGGGAAACGCAATTGCTTGTCATTTGTCGCGCAATTGTGTTACTTTTACCAGTCTATCATAGCAATCAACTAGAGCAGGCCTATTCTCTTCTAAACTGCCGATTGGATTAGCATATTCGTGAGTTTGAATCTTCGATCAAACGCGAGACTTAAAGATTTGGCTGTCGGAGCCGTGAGAGTGATTTAACTGGAAGTTAAGCCTGCCAGCATCTTTACCCGGAACCTTGAAATCATCAGGGTCCTTGTCGTCCGAAGTCGATTAGAATTTTGATGCAGAGATCCAGGGGTTAGTCTGGGCCAGACCCAGGAAGTGTTTGACTGTAGAAGGAAGTGGAAACGCACGTGTGTATTATCGGGTGCGCCCAATTCTGGTCAGGCCAATTTTATCTGTTAAATTATTGGTACATAAATGACATTTTCTCGATCACCTGTTTAATACATTTTTGAATGCTCGATTGGAACCTTGTTCTTGGGCCAACCATTAGTTGACAACAAATATCTGTTAATAGCTGTTAATGGAGTTCATTTTAATTCGCGACGAACGAAGCGTTTTACTTGAAATATTTCAATGTGAAGGTGCATATAAAATCGGTCGATCCTGATACGTTGGATACCCATTGAACTACTTCAGACATCCTTGCGCATCGGTGGAATGTTGGTATTGATATACTGCTGCTAAATTTAGTTCACGTTAATTTCTGATTTTGATATATCACTAAATCATTCGTCTAACGATTGTAGTTTGGGTTTTTAATTCCAAACGTCTGTCTAGAATCCTTCTTCTGATACAAGAACATGTAGGAAAAGAGAGCAGCGCTTGCAACCAAGCAGATAGTCCCAATCACAATCCCAGCAACAGCTCCCCCGCTAATCACAGACGGTCCTGCATCGAAACAAATGATAACCATGTGGTTTATTTCTCTGTACACTCGAGGTGTGGTGTAAATGAGTGTAATGTACTGCTATTATCCATCGTGATACCTCTTGGAGACTGGCAAATGAAAACCAACTTGTCCTGGCAATTTTTAGTTGACCATGTTCCATCAAGACTACTCATACAAGTGTTCATCTGTACGAGAAATGCGACATGGTTAACATTAAATGAAAGCGCAATCAAAAATGTACCGAATACGTGTATGCATTTATGTATAAACGCACATTAGGTGTAGCATTCTTCCAGTTTTGATAATCAGAGGCCGAATTGTCCAGCCAAACCCATTGTTTGTCATCAGATACCACGCCTATCCAGGTTCTCCGTCCTCCAAGCTGAGATGCTATCCAGACTAAATTACGATCACATCCGTAAAATTAATATACTTGTCGAAAAAACACATATGGTTTAATAAGTTAAATACCAGACACCAGCATGATACGTGTTAATTTTGTAAATAATATTGACAGGATATACCATTTTCCTCCTTGCTGTGCACGCTAGCTATATTTGAGTTTGGATACGTTAGACTACGGCACAACATTTGAGCTGATTCCAGTGTCAGTGGTATATCAAAGAAGCGGTAACAATAGCCGTGCTCATTTGCTGCAATGCAATGCTCATTTTGCTGATGTCAAAGAAATATAAAGACCCACCACTTCCGGGGATAATAATTCAGATCTTTTCTACAATTGTACATCATACAGACTGAAACATAATCCTTTGGACAGGACCCAGTGCCATTAGAGGTGGCCAGAATAGGATATCGGTTACTGTCTCCGTTTGCGGGCTTTTTACAAACATAGTTTCGCTTGAGTCCACAGTTTTTTGTGGACCACTTTCCTTTACATGACACCCTGGTCCCGCTGCTTAACGAGCCGGCCAAAGTGGAGAAGTTAGATAAAGAACTCGTGTTGTTATTTCCAACACATTCATGCCTTAGTAGCGGATCAGGGTGGTCAGCCTGAAAATTAACGATATGCATTTACATTTCGGACATTTAAAAAAAGCCGTTTCATTAAACAGTTATCCATTAAACTAACCTTGAAATATGTATATGTTTTACAAGACGTTTCCTTTAAACATGAATATTCACACCTTTTCACATCGTCATCCATCCAATAACCAAATCTTAGGGTATTATTTGTTTTCAAACCGACATACAACGATTTTCCCGATTCAAAGCATTCTGTAGAATAGGAGTTTTATTTGCTAGATAAACCTCTTACGGATATTTGTTAATAGCATTACACCAACCTTTCTTGACATACTCACCATATGTTTCATCGTGCTTCTGAGATGCACATTTATCAGCTGCATTGTCTGGACTTGTGAGGGTTTCCCAGTTCGTAAAATCTGAGGAGGATCGGTCTGACCAGCTGTTAGATAAAAGGGGGGCATGCAATGGATTTTTTATAGACGAATTCTTAGTGTCTAATTTTTTGTCAATACGTGTAATTATCACCTGAAGTCTTTCTGCCAGTCAGGGCGATATAAACCTATCCATAGATCACCTACATTCCTCTCTGGAATTACACGAATGTAATGTGCGCATCACTGCATGTTAATTAAACCTGAAGAACTGCTTACAATGGGAAAGAGAGTTGACAACGCCACACGATAGGCACCTGTCATTAACGAGGATATAAAATCATTTTCCGTCGACGATACGATGCTAGCTAGGTCGCCGCCTAGTTGTTGGCAGTGATCTCGTGCATCAAACCAAGTTTTACGAGCATCACTGCTGTCCACCGGAAAGTAACAAAATCCATTTCTTCTTTGCCATCCGAGGTCTTCACAACCTGATAAACAAACAGGCCGCCCATCGTCAATAAAACCACCCTGAACTATAGTTAAGCAAACGCACTGATTTAATCATATTAATAAGTTCTACTTACCGAGGGTAATGGGTGCTATTGCGTGATAAAGAACCAATATAAACGTGATATAAAATAAGTCTTCCATGAGAACGATCAATCTTGACCTTATTCTAAATCGTGTATCACCGGTTCAAATTAGGACATTTCTGCTGAAATGCTGAATTAGACATTTCATGATTCATTATGATCACACTGTTTCTCGATGAGTGCAGGCTTGTATTCCGCTTGGTATATACACTACACTCGCGCTCAATGTTTATATCGATGAGGTGAAAGATTATATATTATCTAAGCTGTTCGGGGGCGTGACTGCGTTTACCTATTGATAGCTAACCGTATGTACAATACCTACTTGGATGAACTAATGATAGGACGAAGAACTCTTTTATGTTTCATTTTATTTCCCCTATCTTCCAAGAGTAATAGCTTTTCTGTACGCGCTTGCAATGTGAGAATATGCTTTGCATCGACAAAGGTAAATAATTAAAATAACTAGAACAGTTAGCAAAAATAGATGATTGTTAAAGACTAGAAAGTCATCCGAGTGCACTAGTACGCCTAGTCAGCTGACCCGGCATATTTCTTCTATATCACAGTCTGCGATTTTTTCTAGTGAAGATAAGAAGGAAGCGAGCGGGCATTGTAAAGTTTTGCATCCAGGAATGACAACGGGAACTTCATTAACGTATCCCGTTATCTTGTTGGTCCCATTAAGGCACGTGGTAACAACAAACACAATATTTCCACCCATGGGGAACCGTAGGCTATTTCTCCACTTTCTTCTCGATTGTGAGTTGAATCCGTCTGCCTTCATATGGAAATCATTCCGAAAGAATCCGAGTCGACTAATAAATGTCTGAAAAGTCCCCGAGTGTCCATATCTTGCAATTAATGTAGTATCTCGATTTGAAGAGTCGTCCAAGCTGCTCCTGAAAGGGTTGGTGAATATTAATATATTCGTGAACGAATAGCGCGGGGGCCAATAAATGAAAACCAGTTTGAGTCAAAATAATATATCTGATTACCTTAAATGATTTATTAAATCCTTTACAAGTTCACAGGATTGCATGTAATTGATCCCTCGTGCATAGCCAAACTTCCAGTAGTATCTTATATCCTCTCCGAATTCTAGCAGCTTCAAGGCGCGAGTATCAAACACGGAGCACCAAGGAGCGTCTCTGTAGATGCCGAACTCAAATCGACAAGTGTCATACAGCAAGCTTATCGTTTCTGATAAAAACGTTGATTATTTTACTCTTGACAATTTTACTGATCAGTGGATTAGAGGGGGGACAAAACCGATTTTATTTCTACCGAAGTTGATGTTTTGGGACGGAATCCCGATTCTTTCAGCCACGATTTTCTTAATTTCTGCTGCGTGCGGTCCTGCCAGAAATGCTTCTCGCTCTGTGAGTGGTTCATCATCCACCTTTCATACGTAGGGACATAAATAGTTACATACATATCTAAGCCTTGCATGATATCTATGGTTTCTTCAATTTAACAAATTTCAAGTTGAAAATAACCTGACCTGACGATACGCTTTGCAGAAGACATAATATTGAAGCAACCAATCAGGATAATTATTTTCAATAACTTCCTTTCCGTCTATAAGATAGATAGGACGTTAGAAAATGTTTATCTCAATGCTAACAGGTAAATGTATGTGACACAAAGGTCTTGATTTAATCCGTCCATATTTTGCCTACCAAAGGATCCAAACAGTCCAGTCAGAAAGGTCTGAGCAGAGTCTCTTGACCTACTTCCCCCGGTTTTGAAATTAGTGTGTCTCACTTCGTACCTTGAGGTGTTACTTAGACCGGGAATTCGGAGAGCAAGTCTCTCACCAAACTCGCGTATCTCCCGCCTGCCGCTGTCCGAGAGCTGCATATCTCTAGACGCCTCCATCCTCGTCGTCCACTGCTCCATGGCCGAAGCTTCTTCATCGGTGAGGCGTCCATGACCTACATAAAGGATTGCTGTATTGGGGCATGTTGTTGCAGATATATATGATTAATTGATTATTAGCCTCAATTTTATTATAATTACATACCTTTTGCATGATTATCTATGATGGTTTGTTTGAGTTGCAGAAGTTCAGCCTCCTGACCTTCCTCGGTGACGCTGTATCTGATACCATGTCTGCTCACCAGGTACACCAACCGTGGCTCACATCCTGAAGTAATATATACATTACTATTCATACCAGACATTTGTTTCTATCCTGCGTTCAACCTGCTTGAGAAACGTGCGCTTTGGTCTAACTCACCTTCAAAGGATGGCCATGCTCCTCTGTATCTTGCCACATCATATGCAGTCTTCACAGAATAGTAACGGTACCCTGAGTCGGCTTCACAATACTTTGGGACATCACTAGACAAAACTACGAGAAAAACAAGGCACCATGACAATCGCAGAGATGAATCCACCGCGTTGTAAGTCCACATCACATGTGTTCGTCTGCTACTTGGCTGCTGCCAATTCCATTTCTTTAAACCCAGCTACATCTCCTCTCCACATCACACAGGATAACAGACGTATTGCTATACAATCCTTCGCTGCGTAACTCCCTTGGAACCGGAAAACTGACGAGAGCGTAAGTAAACAGCCGCTATGCCTAACATAAGCTTAGCCTGCACGTAAGCCAACTATAAGGCGACTCGGAGGTAAAAATAGACAATCCTGGTTACTAGGGGACCAGAATTCCACGGAAAATTCGCTAGCTAGTAGTTGCAGCGCATGAACTTCCCTCTGTAAATCATCATCATGGTCCTACCACTGACTATTATCTCGTACTGACCTCGTGGTGAAGCGCACACAAATGGCTTCAGGACATCCGCGAACTTGTGTGCTATAGATATGCATGTTGTCTTATTATTACGCCAGCCAGACGCATCGATCGACGATACGGAAATAGGTCTTTGTACCTGGGACATATAAATATTAAAGTAATACCTGTCAGCTCTGTCCGTTGTCGTAAAATGTATAACAGAATATGGAATCTGAATATGGGGTTACTTTGGTAGTCAAGCCCGTGAATCGAGGACTATTCACATAATATGTGTATGATTTAAGATTCATTAATCACGTATGAGTATATCATGTTCCACAGAAATATCACTCAGTCGAGTTAAAAACTGTGCATATGATACTATTTATGAACTATATTATTTTCACTTCGAGCGATCTTTCACTCAATGACTGCGACACGCTTCTTTACAACCTGTTAATATATATTTCATGTGTGTCTCAAAGGAATTCTGATATATCGATAAATAATCAATACATTACACTAACATATGTTTTATATAGAGACAATTTAAATTCGTTTATTCATCAAAAAGAAATTACTGTCAGGACAACCAGAATTCTTTGACAAGCTATTCAACATTTGACATTATGTATGTTCCTGAAGTTATTGAACCTGAACCGATTATTGAGCA